>VZTH01014109.1:190795-318315 GCA_013397815.1 Aleadryas rufinucha
AAAAAACAAAAACAAAAAAAAAACAGCGAAGAGTCAATTTTTATTGTTTATTTTTAAGATACAAAGTGCCATTAACAGTGTTCAGACAGTGTAGATGACACTGTCCTCTACAGATACATTCTGGATCCCCCTCCTCTAAAATAAATATGAATAAACAAATAAAACAGCAACACCCAATCTCATGCCGAGATCACGCACTGAGCAACTAATCTGCTCTTGCTAGACAGAGGAAGCCTCTGCAGACTGAGAAAAGGTGTCATTAGCTCATTTTCATTCCAGGACTAAAACCAAATAAAGCTAGAGCTGAAAACAAACAAAAATGTATTAAGCTGACAAAAAAGTTTCCAGTGGGAAATGAAAGACAACTAGAAACAATGATAATAACATTTTCATGTGCTTTCATTACATGAGCAATTTGGGGATGTGCTGAACAATTCAGAAATATTTCAAATTGCTGGGTATATGCCATAATTGCTGGTTTACAAATATGTCAGATCCTTTACTATGCAGGCTGCTTTTACCCACTGCAAACAATTCCAGATCAGATGTTTTCGATTCAAACTGTTAGAAGAAAATAGTGCAATACAAAAATAGCATTAATTTTTATGGCTGCACTGATGAGGATTATTGAAGCACAGTATCATCCTGGCATTTATCAATATGTAATCTTAACTCCCATGGTGATCTCAATTAGTCTCAGTCTATAACATAGAATATACGTATGTCGTGGTTCGACGCAGCTAAGCGCCATGCCTCACGAAATCTGTCATTTGTCATAGGGCGAAACACGATTATATTGAGGAAAACGATGCAAGTCGAAACAGGTCCACACATAAACAGTTACAACATAAAGAAAAATTTACTGGTAACAGAATTAAAGGTAAAAAGAAGAAGTTAAAGCAAAAGCACACTCCTCTCTCTTCCAGCACTCCCCCTCCCTTTTTACCTAACTCGCACAAAGGGGAAAAAAATATGGGTCTGGTCAGTGTTGCAGTTCTTACGTCTCTTCAGCATCTGAGGAAAACGGAGTTTCCTTCTGCTTAAAGTGGTTTCCAAACTGTTACCTGCCACAGTCCTCTCTCCCACAGAATATCTCACAGTATATCCATACCGCAATCATGGGGCCATAGACATAGGATTTCAGTCTTTTTTAAAGATGAGTCATTCTGGCCTGAAAACAAAGGTTCTCCTCTTCACCAAATCTCTAACAGCTTTTTACTGCTTCTATATGGCCTGGCATAGGCACTTCTCCCATCTCCATAGGCCGCACACGAATTTCCCATCTCCCCATGTACTTCAAATGGGATTAAAGAGACAAAACAGTCTAATATTACAGTCTTTACCATGGCCTGAAAAAAGCATTTTTAAGCTACGCGAGAAAAAAATGCGCCTCCACTTCCTTTTTCCCCGCCGCCATCTTAACTCCGTGCCAGGTGACTCACTTTCTTTCTGACCTCTTTCTTTCTGACCTGTCTGCCATGTTAAGAAACTGATCTTGCTCGGGCTTTATACTGAAGAAAAGCCTCGCTCCTTTTATGCTGCTGGCTGCATGGTGTCTTTTTTAGTCAGCACAAACTGTGCTGGCTGCAGAGAAGCTCCGCTGACCCCCCAACGGCTTTGTGTGGGGCCGCACCGGCTCTGTGGAGGGGAAGGGAGGCTTGCTAGTCCCCAGAAGTTGTGCCGGGTGGTCTCGGCTGCACAGCAACTCATAGCTGCTTCTTAGCTGCCTGATGGTTAAGGCTGATCCTGGATGCCCCCCAGGAGCCGGGACGGCTTTTTTTTTTCCCTCCGGGCAGCTTTCTGCCCTCGCCGGGGAAGTGGGCCCGGCCGGCTCCTCCCACCCCCCAACCGCTAACGACCGTTTAACCGACCTTCCACCCGGTTTAAATATGCAAATCGCGAGAAGCATCATTGCTCCAAAAGCCCATCAATCAACTCAGCTCTAACCCGCTACAACATACTTACAAAACTAAATGTAAATCTCAGTAACCTGAGACAATAGCTAAAATGGACACTTTTAAAGATGCTAGAATTAAATAGCAATTACCTTTCTTTTAGATTATCTGGTTTAATGTTAATACAAACAATTGATTTGGAACATTTCTTGGTGTTTGTATGTATTGTAGCAGTAGGAATCATATCTGAGGATTTAGCATAATAAGAAATTGCTTTAACTGCTTATTAAAATTAGAACAATTTTTATATCATTGTGGCTTTCTAACTCTGAGATGGCTATTTAAACACCATAATATCTCTTCTTTATATGGTTTTGCTGGCTCTGGGAGGAGAGAGAAGAAAGGGAGAGAAAGGGAAAGGGAGCAGGGTGCGATCAGCAGGGTGCTAGACAATGTGCACTGAGCGGCTCTCACTGACTGTTCATGAGCCCCGCTTGGAACGAGTTATTCTCATGTGTTCCCTACTACATTTTTCCAGATTCTCATCCACATCAAAACCAAATGCTGTTTCAAGGTGTCAAGAATTCCAGCGGACTATCCGCCATCTCTGAGCAGCCCTGGCATGCAACGGCAGGCATTGGCCAGTGGCTTTGGGATTACACAGAAGTAATCTCCTGACCCATCTCTACTTAAGAATAAATTGGTTCAGTTATGGAACAGCCTCAGAGCCTTTTGTTTCTTTTGGGAGAAACAAAACTGGAAAATTCACACTCCAAGAGCTTGCCTGCTTCACTTAACCAATCAAAGACTGCCCACGGTGGGCATGAAGTAGCCCCTGCAAAGCACAAAATGAATTCTTGGCACCAAATGTTTGTTTTACTTGTGTGCTTCAGGATACTGCAGAATTTTCCCCGGTAGCCATTGTTCATGGCTTGTGGAATGGTACCAGCACCAAGATTAGGTGAACAAGTGGTCTTGGGATTTCTTGTGTAAAAATTAGGTAATTTTATGATTCCCTTCACCTCATCACAATCCTATTAACAAAAGGGAATCTGGGAAAATCTTGACAATTTTTAGTCTGCTTACATCCCCAATGAGTGTCCCAATGTGTTGGTGCCCCTGACTGATGTGACAAATTAATGGATAGTTGTTTGTGAATTGTTATTAGAAATGAGCTTAAACAAGACTCTGAAAATTTTAATTTTCAGTGTTAAAATCATATATTGAAGAAAACACTGCGCAATGTCTAAGCAAACATTTCCTATGGAAAAAGCATAAAGAATCATGTTTAAATTGGAAAGTCTAACCCAGTATGGGTTTTAGAAATTGAGTAGATTATAAAAACAAAGATTTGTTTGGTCTTGATTGTTTGCAGAAGATTTAAAAAACAAATATGTTAGATGTTGAAACTATGAATGTATTAATATTATTTTACTTCTCTCTTGCATTCTGTGCAAATAGTCTGAAAGCAGCATCCTGTTAACACATACATTTGGTGTAATACAATTACTATATTAAAATTTATGTTGTTGATTTAAGGATGTCTGCTCAAACTGCCAAAGCCTCCCACTTGAACCTTCTGTCCCTTTATACTATTTAATGTGACATGATTATCTTAACCGATTTTGAAATTCATATATGGATATACAATGCATATATTTCTTACATAGACAATTTGCATGAGATGGCATTGGTATAACTTAATTACAAGAAGAATACAAGCAAAATGTTAAACATGGCCAGAACTGTCCAGTGCTGGAGAACTGCCAACCAGAAACCCCAAAGCTTAGGACTCTAATTTATAGCTTCGGCTTGACTCTTGCTGTAATGACATTTTCCTATTTACTGTATAATTTTCAAATCTTCCCACAAGGATCTGAGAGCCCCACAAGACTGAGTAATTTCAGAGGAGATTCTATAGATCTGTGTCTATAAGTAATGTAGAGGATCGTGACAAAACCCAGTGAAACTAAGCTTATCAGCATGATACATTCAGGCCACCTAAATAATAAGCAATGTTTTGTAGGCCAGAAACATTTTTTGCAGTGATTACTTAACAGCAAGAATGCACAAATTGGTTACTAGGCATCCAGGTCAGTAATCATATGACAGTATTTACCTTTATGGCAAACAAATAGTTGCCTTATGTCTGGGGAGTGAGACTAAATAAACAAGCAAGCGTTCTCAAGAAGGTGCAAACAGCAAGCGATGGATTCACCATCACTGATTCTGCACTGACAGCAAGACTCACAGCCAAGATCAAAGTCTGAGGTTTGTTCAAACTTTGAAGTATTTCAGACCTAGGTTCTTGTATTTAATTTAATCTGAGATCTGCTTATGAAGAAGAACTGGTTATACATATATATATGTATATACATGTACATATACATATATATATATGTGTGTATATATATATGCTGGCTGCATATATATATATGTACATATGTGTGTATATAAATATGCATGTGTGTGTATATATATATACATATACATATATGTATGTGTGTGTATATGTATATATACACCAAGATATAAATCTTAATTAGAAAATGGTAATTAAAATGTCTAAGTAGAGGAAGCATTTCATTTTGTCTATTATTAGATTCCACAGTCTCCCTATTGAATGTCATACAGTGCCATGAGTCCATGTGTCACTAGGCAATAAGGTTACATTATCCTGTGTTCTTATTTTGTTCCAGTGATCTGCCAAAAACCAAATATTACACAATAGAAAGAATATGCCACAGTGGAAAACTACAGGGAACACAGCGGTGAATAGCAGCGACTACAATTTGAACCTCACCCTAAATAATTCTGTTCAGGAAATGTTTAGGATCCTTTTAACTGCACTCAATCTTAAAAATGTAAATTATATATGTTTTGAGCAATAATTGGATATTTCTTGTTATCAATGTGATAAAACTTGTCTGTGTGGAAAAAAAAAAGAGTTTAAAAATATATTTTTATTTTAAATGTAGGAAATACACTGACAAGCACTGTGTCAGTGTAACCTTCAATACCATGATCTAAACTCAGAATATTAAACAGTAGTTTTGTTTACTTTTAACATTCAGTGATGTGTTTCTAAACAACACCATGTATGTATGTATGTCTTTTGTCAATGGATACATGGTAGAAATACATTAATAGTAACAATGCACATTTTCTTGTATATCCAGCACATTTGGAGAATCATAATATTAAAATGTGAGTAAATAGATAAACTATATTGTGGAGTGGTTTCTTTAAAAATTAAAATTTCCTTTTTTTTTCTTACAATCATGAGTAGAATGCTATTCTCCTCTTAATCTCTGATTGGAAAGGTTTTCTTTTATAGGCTTTCAGAAAAATGCAGAATACATTGGAAAATTATATACAAAGATCCAGAGTCTTCTCTATTATTTCAAACCATAGATAATGGTTTCTTAAGTAATGCATGGTAAATGTGCTGAAGTATTGTCATTTTTAAAAATCAAATTGAATACATAATGCAAATATAATTATTCAGTGCTCAATAATAACTAATGCATTTGAATGTCTATCTTAACATAGAAAAATGTACAAGTTTCTCAGTTTGACTCTTTCTGTAATGTTGAGAGTGTTTTCTTTGAAATCTTGGCTTTAAAATTACGGCACTTACTATGCTAACTAGGAAGTGCAAATCTTGCTGTTGTCTGAGTGAGCCACATGGACGCGTCCTACAGGGAGCAGCCACCATCTTGGTTTTGGTCCTGGTGGCCACGTTGAACTAAGCCGAGGTGGTGAACACCTTTTTTGTTGGTTAAACACCTTCCTTTTTTGTATACTTGTGCTGTTAATGCTGCTGTTGCTACTGTGCCTTCCTTATTCCATTGCTTTTTGCTTTCAGTGAATTGTTAGCTCAAGCCACAGTGTCTGCTTTGGTCCCTCCCTCACCAGAAGGGGTGGGAGAAGGGGAGCGGTTTATTTGGACTTTAATTTTGTGCTGGTGCTAAATCACCAAATATAACAACCTGAACTCAAGTACAGTGGAACTGTGGAGGCCAAGAAAAAAGGCTGAATAGTTTACACACCCTGCTTTGTGAAAATTTCCATTCCAAATCCATGTTGAGTAGATGTGATCTATAAGGAAGTCTGTCCATAAAAAATATGATCTTTCTATGAGAGCACTGTTTTTCTCAGCTGGGTTAACTGCACAGTGTTACTTCGGTAATGTTTTAGGAAATGTGATATACAATGAGACAGCTCCCAAAACCACTATTCTTTAGCACTGACATTTACTAAGTGTGTTCTCTTCCTTATGGACAAAAGTTTTTTGCCGAACAACAGTGGCTGAACTGAGGAAATGAGGGAAATTTGTAAAATTTGAGTGTGTTTTCCTTGAGACTAAAAAAATTACTTAAGAAATGCTGGGAAGATCTCCTTTCTTAAGTAAAGCCCACATCCATGACAGAGCGTTTTTTGGAACATAGACCATGAGGTACATGAGACTGAGGCTGTCAGTCTTTGCAGCAGCAACACCATGGTATGTTTAATGCTGTCTTTGCTCGTCCTCTGGTGAGAGGAAATGAGAAAAAGCCACAAATAGTTTTATTATTAAAGATAAAGACTACAGTAGTACTGTGGCAACCTTGATTTTTAAGAGGAATCCTGATGTGCTTTGGTTAGAGTTTTATTTGTATTGATCCTTTGTAGTTGACACAATTCTAATAAACTCCTAATTTTGTTTTGGATTTGCACTCCTAGTTGGATGTTGTGCTGATTCATGAACTGCCCTGCCCTTACTTGGCTTGATTTGCTCCAGGTTCTTACGTTGCATTAAGACTCTGTAGCCCTGACAGTCTCTGCAATGCTATTCTCAACATCCAGGGTTGAGTATTGTTGTTTCATTTGTCTCAGCCCTTCAGCACAAGCACAAGGCAGCAAGTAATGCTAAAGCTCAGGTCTGTATCCTGAAGTGCAGCTCAATATAATCAGAGAGATTGGTAGGCAGCATTTTCCCCATAATGCTGAGGCAGGGAAAAGCCTGGGGCTGAGAAAGAACCGAGAGGGACACAGAATGAGGATGGAAAAGGAAGAGAAGAGATTCACTATCTGAAATAGAATATATAGAAAAAGATTGGACTGCATGAAGATTCACAGATATGATAAAATATGCGGATGAAGATTAAACTTTAGGAAAAAAAAAGCGGAATTTGGAAGAAATAGGCAAAAAAGAAGAAGATGAGAAATCTCAAAGTGCAGAAAGTCTTTGCAGTGATGGTCTAAACCTCATCAGTTCATCAAGAAAAGTGAAAAGCCTTATATCCCCCAAAGAGAAAGAAATATTGCTGAAGAGTATTTATCTTTCTCCAGGAGTGCAGGTTGTCTTCTGCAAGACAGAATAGCAGAAAAAAACCCAGAGGAATGCCTGTTCTAAGGTACACACCAAGTATATGTCATCCACCCCAGGAAACAGGAGGAAGGGAAAAAGAAGAGGTCTTGTTCAGCCACAGTAGCATTAAAATTTATAAATGTTTAAGTATTCCTTCAGCATTCACAGGTTCTGTATTTGAACATGCCTTTTTAATTGATCCCAGAAATAATTTCAGTTTATATGTAGCTTTTATAAGCCTGGGGCCTACCTGTCCTAGGTCTGTTTGAAAATTTATCTATAGAAATCTTGTATGAAGAAAGGAAGGAGGATTTAATTTACAAAGGCCTAAATCCAAAAGCCTGTTCTGAAATTTGGCTTAATTATTGATGTGTAGTTACGCAGGGATTTCCCACGCGACCTCCCAGTAGCATCACATTACCTTGAAGTTACAGTAACCACTGTAATCTGAACAGGTCCCTTGTAAAGAGCAGAAATATAGGTCAGGAAAGGAAAAAAATCTTTAATGCATTGCACACTGTCAGTCTGGGGCCCCACTAAAACTGCTCTTAAATGATGCAGGTAGTGGTCTTTGCTACTTCTGGTCCTTTTCTTCAAGGAAGAGAATCTCACAGGTTTAATGAATGTAGAAAGAATGGGATTTTCTTGGTACAGTAAAATTACTGTGTAGCAACTGGATAGCTTCAGGCTGAGTTTCTAGTATATAGGAAAGTCTTTTAAAGATATCTGGGGTTGCATTTCCTTCTAAAGGCCCTGACAGGACTTCCAAAAGTAGATGAGGAGGAGTCCTCCACAGTATGCCTGACATACATATTGGCTGCCTTTCTGAGGCATCTTTGGATAATCACATTTAGCCTACAGTTCTTTTATCTCTTTGGTGGGGTCATTCCTATACCCATATGCCAAGACACCTACAATTTAAAGGCAATATTCTTGGTGGTAGTACTTGGAAAGACTCTAAAGAGATATGGAAGATGAATTCTCCTGTTCTTTCTAGAGCACTCTTAATAGGACACTGTGGGAAAGGTTTCTATATCATTACCCTTAAAATGAGCATAAACATGGGCATCCAAAAACAATACTTACCCAACATAAAATTTATATTTACTAACTTTCACCCAGAAAAAAATTAAGTTTGTTTTATGGATTGTGTTTTGTATATAGGGATCAGTTAAGTCAACTCTGGGGCAAAATTGAGCATCTGTTTAATAGTGGCAGCAATGCTGCAGAACAGTTTTAGGGAATAAAGAATAGAAGAATAAGTTATCTAATTGAAACTGTGAGGGCAATTTAAGTAGGCAGAATCAAATTACTCAAGCTGGAATTTGGCCATTCAAATATTGAAGCCTTTAAAGAAATGTTAATAACTATTCACAGCTTTACAAATATATCATCAAATCATAATTTTAATAAGAATAAAAAAAGGGGAATATATATTTAGCAGCTTGTGCTAGGGAAATATTGTATTAACTGCAGAGGACAAAAATGAAGGTAAATATTTAAATACATCTTTTATTATGGGATAAGACTTTGATGTATCAATCCCATCTTCACCAAAGCCTCCTCCTATAAAACTCCCACATTGAAGTGTTTCTGTTTTGCTTTTGCTGTGATAAATAGCTATCACAAAAAAGGAAATTTGGCATAAAGCATGGATAATAAAAGACGTGATTTAAGAAAATAACTGTAGGCAATGGTTTTCATTCCAAAAAGGGAGAAAAGATGGAGCAGAGCAGTGATTTGTTTTGCATAAACACATTAAAAATATTTTCTTTGTGTTATGTGGCTTGTATACTTTCTATTCCGTTGTGTTAGAGATTGTTAGCCGGTGTGGTTATTCCTGAAGATCAAAAAAATTGGCAGAGTTAAAAAGAGGGCCTATAGTTATATCAGAAGTTAATTGCAGTGTCTATTAGGTAAAAATAATTTACACTGTTAATTTCTAGACAACCTAGTCTGCTTTAAAGTTTGACTCTGAAGGCTTATCTAGCCAAATTTATGTACACCATCAGGTTACCAACAGTGATCAGAATTTTAGCAAGCATCTTGATATATCCTATTTCATTAAAAAAAAATCCAAGTAATTAAAATGTGAGTTGCAATCTGTTCCAGTATGGATGGTTAGCTGAAGCTTAGCCAGTTTACACAAGAATCTGCAAGCTGACACAAAGGTCTGCACTGGCACTGGTGGTGCTTAGAGCTTCTTCTGCTAAGTGGGAGTGATACCCATTGTTACCAAACTTGTCCTTCACAGTGCCAAGCAATGCATATCTATGAAATCCTCCTGGAAATACAAGGTTATGCAAACTAGTCTGACTGTCTTCACATGGTGCAATGCAGAGCATTCCTGTGCAACAGCTACTGGTTTGTCTTGATAGCATCAGAGCTCTATTAGTGCAGTACTTTGTCTCAGCTTATTATGGCTGTGCTGATGAGTTTTATTGCCATTGGTTTGGTCACAATGGGTTTAGAGATTGCTGCCTGGTGCTCCAAAACACTGTAGACAGACATCAGATTTATCTTTGACTTAGATACAATTAAAAAACAATAACAACAAAAAACAGAAAAGGAATCCCACAGTGCAGAGGGACAGTTAAGCATTTGTGTTTGAGATTCAAAACAGCAAACGTACTGAGCGAGGTTGGCTGCAGGATACAAAACTAATATGCTTTTTACACATTAGCTGAGTAGCTAAGGACGAGAGTGCTGTTCCCTCCTCATGACAAAGATTTCAAATCTCTTTTTTTCAGAGCCTGCCTGAGGCTAGTCTACCTGTTCCTGTTGAGTCTGGCACTACTTACTGTGCAAGGCTTGTGGAGACCAGAGAAAAGGGCACACCTGTATTTGACATTGCAGTTTATGTGCTGAGTATGGGTTTCTCCCTTGGGCCAAACTGTCCTTTCCATCCTTCTGCCAGGTGAGAGTTGCGTGCATTTGTCTACATAATCACGTTCACACTGTTTCTCAGTCTGAAGTGAAAGTAAGTGAGAGAGGAAGCACTCAGAACAGTAAACAAAATAGGGAAAGCTGAATGCCAGGCACTTTTTCAGCCTTGTTCCCGTTACCATCAGACTGCCATTATGTACCTTTCTAAAGGCAGCTGTGCACCCCCCATGTCCCCCAATAACTTTTTATAATTTCTGCACAGTTCATTGCAACAAGATTTGTGGAAGGTGGAGGTCTCAGAAATAATTACACGGGTCTGAGTTTTGCAGGCACAGACGACCTACACAATCTTGCATAAATGCAGTATTGGACACCAAAGAATCCTCCCTGCAGAGGTCTCCTATAAATGTCTTTATGTCAGGAAAATCTTTAATGAAGATATCATTTTCCATCACACTAAACTAGACAGCCAAAAAACCCACACCAAAACGTGGTAAACTCATTTTCCTTTGTTCTATTGGTCACGGAACTGTCTTTTGTTTTTAATGTGGCTTAATCATCCATAATTGTTGTAACAAGCCTCCCAAAAGGTAATAATGATATGCTATGACAAATTTTATACATTATGATACATGTCCTTTAGGCTTTATAAAGGCTCCTTGTGATGGTTTTGACAAGCTTCCCCAAGGCAACTGAGGCTCCTTTGCATAGTTCGTTTGCTGAAGAGAGAAATGGGCTTCAAGGTGCTTAAAATAGATTAGTATTTTTTCAGTTCACTGTTCATGGGGAGAAGTACGTGTAGAATAATTCAGGGCCAAACTCAGCTTTAATCAGGAAAATATGTATTTTGGGGAAAAAATAGAATTATTTATAGCTGATTGCATAGATTGATAGATGACTGCTCATGAAACAGAATTTGGCTCAAACAAGACAACTGCTGTTCTTACTTTTAAACAGAAGTAGTCTGTCCTCCTCGTGCCAGAAACTTCACACTTTCTTCTCCAGGATCACTGTTTGCAACATTTATATCAGAGAACATTTATAATAAGCTAAGAGCATTTATAATAGGATAACCTAGGACAGGATAATGAGTGTTTCTCAGTCACTCAGGGAGAGAGAAGTACAAAGACTTGACTCTCGTCTTGAGCTATACTGCCTTGTCTACTGCTCAGTCATTAGCAAAGTCCTGTGCCTTAACACATTAGCATAACCTTTCCCTGTATTGTAGGTCAGAGAAAACTCCCATTTAAAATCTCTCTCGTTTGTCAAGACAATTTCTCTTTTGACATCATCCAGAAGGTAGTGGCTCTTTTTGCCATATCTCTACTATTTTTGCTGGAAACAGATTATCGGAGCAGAATCCATGGTCTTCCATGTAATTACTTGCCTTCTGCTTTGCTACCAATCTTGATTTTTTGAGTGTGTCATTTAAAATGAACCCCCTGCTTTTCCCTCAGGTGTAAGTCCTGCATAGGAGTCTCCTCAGTGGCAATCATTACAGTAGAACAGAAAACACCAATAAAACAAATAATGGTTTTATCTTCCTTCCTATCTCTCTGGCAAGGTTATCTTTATATACATACATATATATGTATGTATGTATATATCTGCTAATTAGAGTTTTATGTTAATGCTTTAGGGCTTTGGAGGTAATATGACAGCCATATTGACTAACATCAGCTGTTGCTGATATCAGTGTTCAGAGAGCTCATGGAGATTTATTCCAAGAAGGGTTTAGTGTATCTAGTAACATGCAGTATGTAGCAACATGCATGTGACTCTGAAATTAACTAGTAGCAATCCTAATGGCAAAAAAAATAGCCCATGGATCTTATGTACAGGCATGACTTATGAAAATAGTCTGTAGATAAAACAGATCAAATGTTAATATTCCCTGCCAGGAAAAAAAATTATAAATCTATGTGCTAAATAACTGGCAATTTTTTCACATCTGTTTTGTTGGTTTGATTGTTTTTTGGTTTTTTTTTTTTTTTACATTTATGTCACAATTAAAACGGCTTCAGTAAATTCTGACTTTTGGTTATTAGACAAATTGTGAACCATTCCTCTTCCCTTTCTTCAGTCATTCTTCTGTTAGGGTTTGTTAAAGAGTTATAATATTGTGTAAAAAAAAACATTAGAAAACTTACAAGTTAAATTGTTTTTCTAAGAAGTATCTTTTACGGCTTATTTTTTAAATTATATTTAAATCATTAATGAG
This sequence comes from Aleadryas rufinucha, assembly GCA_013397815.1. Taxonomy (NCBI): domain Eukaryota; kingdom Metazoa; phylum Chordata; class Aves; order Passeriformes; genus Aleadryas; species Aleadryas rufinucha. Next base: position 203,151 of record VZTH01014109.1, read on the forward strand.
CTGCATGTGTTATCATATGTTTGTTTAGTCATTTCTCATAAAATCAGCACAAACAGGAATAACAGGTATGTGAGGGAAAATCTGTAAAGCTGGTCACACAAAGGATTTTTATCTCTGTCTCTATTAAATAGCTAAGTCAAGCCCAGTTAAAAATCTGAATACATGCAGTTTATAACACAAACAAATACAGCCACAGCTTTTTGCTTTCAGTGGGACTATCATGTACCATAGTCTCTAGAACACTACATAAATAGCTGTGTCAATGGTTTATAGAGATCCTTTCAATTACATGTATTTGCATTTCAACCAAGGCTTCTATCAAAATAAAACTTTCAGTAGCTTGCTATAGATCAGTGCCTAGAATAAAAGAGGTCCTGATGTTCCTTTTTTTCCCAATGGCGATTTTACATGGCTTAGTTTTAAAACTGATACAGCTAAAAATTCTTCCTTATTCAGTGTTTGAAAATGTCTACATACCGTTTGTTTCAGTCCCAAATGTAATAATCTTTTAAGCACATCTGTACTACCATCTACTGGAAAGGTGAGTAACTATATATCAGCAATCACTGCTTCTATCTGGTACTGAATTCAGAGTAAAGTAATTAAAAAAAAAAAAGAAAAAACAACCATACATTTTTCCCACAAAAATTGCATCTTTGTGTGCACTTTAAGTTGTACTGACACTAGAAATCTCTCATTGCTAATCTTTTGCAGAGATCAGGTTGAACCAAGGCTGGATAGTTTTCACGAGGAAATATTTCAGCCAAAAGCGAGATATTTTCATCCTTCTCTTTTGATAAGGTACTGTACATCAATAGTGCTCTTCCAGCTTCTGAGCTAAACAGAGGGAGGAGAGCGAGAGTGTCTGTGTGTACAATTACAGTTCTCAGGCAAATAAGGGAGACAGAGCATTCAGCAGAGCAGAGTGGAGGCAGGTACCGTGCATGCCATTTTCTGTGCTTCTGCACTCCAGATGCCAGCTATGTTTTCTCACAATTCTGTTGTGGCTTTCTAGGATATCCTGAAATAGCTCTGCTAAGTCTGGTGAATTGTATTCTTGTTTAGCAAGGTGAAGAAACATCTTCTGAAGGGCGATTAGATTACTCTTTTTTATAGGCACGTAACAGCCTGCACCCTTCAGTAAGCAGCTGTGCGCACACACATACACACACAAACACAAATGCAAACATGAGAGGAGTTTTGCAAATAATACATCTGGATACCATCAAGGGAACAATCCCCAGCTCCCTGGCATGTTATCAGCCTCTGAGACAATTACATCATTTCTGCAACTGGCCACACACACACATGCACACACACACACACACACACACATTGTTACGTACTTCTAGGCAATTAAATAATAATTTGATACCGATTACAGACTTTTCCATTTTTGTTCTTCAAATACATGCCCAGGCAAACGCAGGGAGAAATGTGCAGGAGTGTGAGATAAGTGTACATAAATGAAAAGCAGAGGATGGCAGCAGTGTTATTACTTTCTGGATATGAGGAAATGGCTGTTCTCTGTACATCTATTTAAAATTGTATTTAGAATACTGCATGGGAATTACTTTAAAGAAGGCCATTGTGTTGTTCTTAAGCACATCAAGGAGAGATAAAATAATAACTTGTTCACATAATATTTAGATGAGGAACTGCTAAGAATGTATACTGTTCTTAACAGACATTATTTTAGCACAGGTAAAGCAATGAGAATGATTGCAGAGAAAACTTAAAAAAACCCCAACGTTTGACACATTAGAACAAGCTTGTAACAACTGGGATACAGTTTACCTTTTTCCTTTTGCCTTCTACCAGTGAGTGGAAGAAAGAACCTTGTCTCTCATTAGAAAGCCATACAAGACCCATTGTGCATCATCAGAAATCAGTCTAGCAGCTCATTTTGTGTCTCTAAAAGCAGGGATAACTTATTTCTGATAACACAGCATGCAGCCCTTCTAAAACAATGCCCACTGAATCACTGAATGCTTTCCACAAAGGTACCTTAACAATATCAGAACACATAGTGAATAGTATCCCTCAGTCTCAAAAAAAAAAAAAAAAAAAAAAAAAAAAAAATTGAAGGGAAAAATTAAAAAAGATAAGCAAACACACTACTACCTTTCACATGCTTTGAGTAATCCTTGCTGGATTTTCACCTTTTTTGCAGTGCGCTATCACACAGGGAGAACACACCACAGTGATTAACATACTTCACTCTTTCATAGCTATAATGAAATAATCTGTTTAAACCTCATGTTTTCATGCTTCAGTTCAGACCTCATTGATATGAGTTCTTTCTGTCTCTAACCTGAGACTTAAGAACCTTCTGTGATGCTAAGGAAAATGCAGATGGCCATTCAGTCTCTTTACTCCTTTTTATTTTTTCAGCTGTGACATCTACCCCACCCTGTCTCGAATGCCATGCTTTCCTTTCTCCAAAATGGATTTTACTTTTCTCACTTCAGTGGCAGCTTTCTGAGTTGTATGTTCTCTCCTCCTTTAGTATATCTAAAATTAACTTCTCTGTAATTTTTAATCCTGCAAGCTATTTTTTTCAAATTGTTTTTCTTCATTGACTTTCTTTCTTTCCATACTAGGCCTTCATCTTAGAAAATGTTGCAACATACTCTTTACTTGCACTTGCTAAAATTCAGCTGCCTTTAACTTTCACCAGTTTTTGTCATAAATATCCTATATTCCCTAAGGTTGCAGATACCAGACTTAATGGCAACAGAATTCACAGATGTAATACTGTTCCAACTGATAAAATTCTCTAATATTTTTTCTTTGACTGTATTATCTGTGCAGGATGTGACTTAAAAATGTGCATTTTTTTTCCCTGATGTGATCTATGAAAATGATATCTCTTTCAAATACTCAAGACTCAACTCTGCCCTAAGGCCTACACAATTCTAGCTGTTAATCATGTTGAGGGAAGTGATGGGCTGGAACAGTAATTGCCTTCCTTATTTCTTTTTTCTAATTAAACTCTCCATTACCCTCCCTCTAAGTGGAAAAAAAAAAATCCCAACAACATATAATTAATACTTATATCAGTTCTTTCCATTATTTACTTCATCATTGGAGCTGTATTTCTTACCTATCCATCTAATGCACCTTTTAAGACCATAAGGTTTGCTTGCCCTTACTGGTTTGTACAGCTAGCACAACCAATTTCTAAACCTGAGGGAGGATGTGGAATACTGACATCACATAAAGGCAACATCTTTTCACTAGCTCACTGCTGTCAATTAGGCTGAGAACTACTCTACTTACTCCCTAATTTAATGTTATGATGGAGGAAGAGGGAAAGTTAGAGAAGGGAAGGGGAAGAACCTATCACTTTTATATCATTCTAAAATTCATGTCTAGTCATACTTGGGCTCATTGTATCTGTTTAATCTGAATCATTTGACAAGAAAAAGTGTTTGGCTCATCTGCACAAGGGTTTGTAGAGGAATAAACTGAACTGCTGTCTGAGAATGGGATTAATTCCTCTGAGAAATTCCAATATATATGTAAATTTCAACATGCTCATTTCTACTATGTGAGTAGAAACATGTACAGTAACATGCAGTTTTCCATTCTTCTGGCAGCAAGTTAGGGCTATCCTTCAAACTGATCACAGATTTTTGACACTAACTTGCAGAGCCATACACACACACACACACAAATATATATATATATCTCAGATACATATACATATATATATATATCTCAGATGTAGTTTTAACCTAATATGGGAAAGTATTAATGTAGCAATGCAAGAACCAGTAAAACCCTACCATATTCAGAACATTTCTTCCTTCAGGCTTAGATATAAAGTACACCACCACAACAACCAGCATGTTCCACCCACAAAAAAAAAAGCACCCTCCAAAAACAACCTTCCCCAACTTAAAGCCTGTTAAATTCTAAAATGTGATTGTACTCTCTAGTTGAGCAGGGGACCCAGCAGGAGAAACAGTAGCAAAACAACACCTGACACCCACTCCTGGGCTGCTGCTGAATTCATGAATATTGCAGAAACATTTTAGCTTGATAAAAAGCAGAGTGAAAAAATCAAATAAAAGCACTGAGTAGGAAAAACAGTTCTCTAAGCCATTCGCAGTGGGAGGAGAAAAATACAGAGAAAGTGAAGAGAGTTCCTTTTAGACTAGAGAACATTTGAGATTGGAAGGACATGATTTCACTCTCTCACTATTAAAATCCATTGTTTTTATAAATAGAACATTTATACAGTTGTTTTTTGAAGCATGTGTGTAAAAAAATGAGAAAGTTTTTCTTTAGATTACCTATTTCTGAACGCTAAATCCATCCTATCAATTGTTCTTTGTGTGGCAGGTGTGAGTGGATCCAAGAGTGAAGAGTGCCACCATCAGGGCAACTGTCAAATGGAAGTAGATTTTCATGAAGGTTGGTTATCCCCTCCTTTCCCAAATTTAAGATTTACCTGTGAAAACTCTCCAAAATTCTCTTAGCTAATCTTACCTGAGCAGTCAAACAAAGCTGACTAAATGGGTTACTTACAGAAGGTGGAGATTTCTCTGAAACTATGTGGGTGTTTTAGATTTCACATTTTTCTGCTTTTGGTCTGTGATGTCTTTTGACTCTTTCACACAATGGCAATTAATCCTGGTCTTTTTTTTTTTTCCTTTCTTTTGTTTTGTTTAGTCTTTGAACAAAATTTTCTTTGGTTTCATTTATTGATAATCAAGCAAATATTAATCGTTCTTTCATCTAGTCTTGATGAAGATCAGACACATGTCAAAAGCCCCCTTAACCTCTGAATTAACAATACATGGCAGGCTCATTCTTCACCTCTCATATTAGGACTTCTTGAACTCAGAGGCATATAAACATGTTGTTTTTCTTTCATGAGATAAAAAAGACAAGAAAGTAAGTGGATTTAATTTAAAAGTTCATTAAAAGTGGTGCACACTGCAACGAGCTGAGTAACAAACTAAATTTTGCCTTGGGCAACAAGCACAATTTATTTACTTTTTCCCCCTTTATCTTCCAACCCTCTTAAGTCAGACCGTGATGGATGAAGTGAAAAGAGCTTCCATGCCAAAATCTGAATTCTCAGCAAATTGCCGACAGCTGGTATCATTCCAAATTAGAGATAGGCTGTTACTAGTGATCTGTTTATGCCATGAATTTGGTCTTGACTGCTCACAAATTATTTGTGAATTGGTTTTGCTTTTTCATGTGCATTTGTCTGCAGTTGATTTTTCTTTGAGATACTGTTAGTCAGGAGAAATTTTAATCATGTGGGAAACTTGTTTATTCCTGTGAGACCTTTGTGGTATTTTTTAGATAACTTATCTTACTACTTTCATTCTAAATAACAGGTTATTTTCTACTTAGCATTTATTCTCTAAGGCATTTTCTGAGAACTTTTTTTGATGAAAGATGCAAATGTGAACAGAGATGCGCAGTGTGAGCCATTCAGCCAGTTTTTTGAGCAAGTATGCTCAGCTCTGCTCCTGTAAAAACATTTCTGCAAAAGAAACTTGTCCATTAAATGCTTTATGACTGGACAGTAGTGAACAGTAACTGGTCACAACAAGCAAAAAGACAGTAAAAAGACATTTTCTTTGCAAGAACATATATGTAGTTCTAATTCAGTTATCTCTTTTGCTTTACCAGTTTCTTTCAGATTTGTCAGCTCACTAGACACTACCTGACAGTATCAACAAAAGAGAGAAATTAGTAGATAGGTAAAAACAAAAGAGCACACCTGTTTCTTCTTTGTATCGTTCTTTCCTGATGGGATGTAGACTGTCTTTCACTTTATTTTTTCCAACAGATATCATTTAAAGAAGTACATAAGCAGTAAAAACCTTCATGTTACCTTTTTATAACTCGCATATTTTTCACTCCCTTTGTCCTCTTGGCTCATTCTCTAAGGAGCAGGAATCCCTGAAATTTGATTTAATATCCTAAATCTCATGCTTCTCATTTCTGAGCAAAAAAAAATCTGAGAAGAAATGGAAGACTGAACCAAATTGTGTTGTTCTATGCTGTTTAGATGATTATATACCCAAAAAGAGTCTTGCTGCAGTGCCAGGAAAATGAACTTGATCATCTGAAAAATTTTGGTCCAGAGGAGATACCTCCTTCTCTTTCTGCATGTTGCTTGAACCACTTCTTTTTCTCATTTACTTTATGATATTTTGTTCAATGAAGTCTTTAAATGCTTGTGTACCATCTTTATATTTCTCACAGCACAGAATTCATATTCATCATTCCTGATCATGTTTATTAGGAAAAACAATCCCAGAATAAGTCTTGACTCTCTCACCCTTATTTTTAGTCGTTGATAAAGTTTTGAAACATTATTTTTTCTCTCTTTCTCCACCCCCCTTCAGTCTTCATCGAGAATCAAACATCTGTTCACCACAGGTAAAAGATGTCAGAAATCTCCAGGGACATTTGTCTCATAAGAAGACAGGTCTGTATCAAAAGTGAATTCTATTCAAAATGGACTTCAGTTTGTGGAGATTTCAGAAGCATTTTCTAATCAAAATGGAGTAACTGCTGCACCAAAGCACCATTCATATAGAATATACATTTCAATGCAGCTGAGCTTGAGAGGGAAGATTAAAATAATTTCAGGAAGGGATATGCATGATTCAACACTGAGTAAAGGAATAATCTTTAGAGAACATGGAAAAGTGACTCTTCTGAGAAATATAATTTCAGCTGCATGCAAAATGCATTAACATGAGTAAAGAGTGTTGTGATAAAGTTCCATAATACTGAAGCTGCATTTGTTTGTTCTGATGTTCACTGTGTGACATCAGTATTTACTGCATTACTGATTTGCATTATATGCCAATATGTATGCCTCATTCTGGGCCTTCCATGAATCCCATTGCTCCTTTCATTTCTCAGGTGCCACAATACTAGCTGGACTTGTGCTGCCCCCATCCAAGGCTGATAAATTCAGCAATGATAAGTCATCCTCTCTTTTCATTTTAAATCCAAAAGGCCTTTCCTGATTAAAATTTATCTATCATTCTGAAGGTACTTAGGACACTGATGTAGTTTTCACCCCTATAGAAACTGCACCCCTTACAAAACCCCACTGATAGAGAAATACTATTATTATTATTCTCATTTTACAGACACAGGATTGTAAGAGACAGACTAAATGCCTTCTCCAAGGTTATACAGTAAGTCTACAGCAAAACATGGATTTATCTGAGATTTCTAAGCTTCAGGCTAGCACTACAACTATTGGACCAAAAATTTGTCTTCTTTTCAAGAACATACTGTATCCTAAATAGAAAAGTGAAAAAATCCTTAGAGGAAAGAAAATGAATCCTAAAGCACACATTTCAAATCTGTATATAACAGTATACCTACCATACCTTTTTTTCCCAGTACATTTCTGAAACATTAAGTGTATCTCAGGTTCCAGTCTTTTCTTTTTTTTTTCTCCCAAATGAAAAATAAAACAAAAACACAATAGGTCTCCAGCAAACTAGAGAATTACCTGAATTTTCAAAACTTCAGACTGGCATTACAGCTTTTCATCTCCTCTTCGAGAACGTTTGGCACCCTGAACTGAGAAGTGATAATAAGCTATTGCAAATATGAAAGCAAGAAGGATTGTTGCTTGAATACTTCACTGCACATTACATAGCAACATTAAAGCATGAAATGTTCATATTTTTAAACAGTGATTGATTAGAGTTCAATGCAGACATCAGAAAGAAAAAGGGGAAACAATATTACATAATGTTTTTATTCATTCTCTGGGTTTGGTTTTTTTTTTCTGCTTAAAGGGGAAAGAAAACTGAACTTATTTCAGTTTGCCCAAGAAGACTGGTTCTTAAAAATGTGGTTGAAATCTCTTTCCATCAATTTTATAAAATACTTTTTTCATGGCAGTTATGTAAATGGAAAGAGAACAGGACAGGAAAGAGCAACATGTGCTTTCAAACAGGTTGGGTACTACTTGTAAAAGTCATCTGAAACACCCTCTAACAGGCCAGTTTTATTTCTTCTTCAATTTACTAGGAGGACTTGGGTCCTTACTTTTAGCACGATGGTCTTATTGAAATAACAAAAGATGGGTAAGCTGAAAACAAGAAAAAGAGAATGGCTAAAATGCTCAGTTCTCTTTCAGACTCTATGGTGGCTGTAACATAAGTGGCAGAAAATAAGAAATTTTTAAACAAGAGAGAAAAATAATTATTATACAGACATTTACAGACCAGTTACAGAGACAATCTAGTTTTGGGCCTCCTTCTTTCTCAGATCTTTGTCAGTCACATTTTTTAATGTGACAGTCACATTTGCACATCAAGGTAAAATGTTTGTTTTACACTCTGAGTTCACTACTACATTTTATTGATGCTGATGTTTTAGTGAAATCCTTAACATTATGTTAATGTAAATCTATATAAGAGTCTATCCTTTGGAAAACAGAAGAGAAGAGATATGTGAGGACATTTTTCTAGGATATTGATAGTCTCTATTTCTGGCAAAATAATAAAAAAACTGGAATAAATAATAAAGCACCTGGTGTTATTAGAAAACAGAAATGTTGCCTTTAAAAAAGGAGCAATTTGGCAATGACAATTGACTCTGTTGCTAAGCTGCCCTACTAACTGGAGTGGCTCTTTCCATAGACTTGCTCAATGATGACATAATTATTTTCATCAGAATGAAATTTGCTTTACTGTCTTCTGCTAAAATTATCTATCGGGGAACTTCCCGAAAGAATATGACATAGGAAGTCAGTCTCCATGGTCAAAATAACTTTGTCTGGCTTTATAATCAATTAATCAAACTTGATTTTAAAAATTACAGAGAGCCCCTCCAGGACACCCACTGTTCTGCAGAGCGCTCCTTAGAGATATAAGAAAATGATGTTCAAGTCCCTGCTACACATCAGACAGGCAGATTGCTTTGAAATGGTATCTCCCACTGTGGTTGTTTGATCCTGGCTGGAGGCTGGGTGCCCACCAAAGCTACCCTATCACTCCTTTCTTCAGCTGGACAGGGGAGAGAAAATATGACAATATCTCGTGGGTCAAGATAACGACAGGGAGACATCACTCACCAGTTACTGTCGTGGGAAAACAGATTGGACTTGGGGGAAATTAATCTAATTTATCACCAATCAAATCAGAGGAGGATAATTAGAAATAAACTCAAATCTTAAACCACATTTCACTCAGTCTTTTCTTCCTGGCCTTTGACTTACTCCTGGTTTCTCTACCTCCTTCCCCCCAGCAGTGCAGGGGGAAAGGGAATGGGGTTTGTGGTCAGTTCACCACACATTGTCTCTGCTACTCCTTCCTCCTCAGGAAGAAGACTCCTTACCCCTCCCTCTCATAGAGAACAGCCCTCCACAAAGGTATTGTTTCCCCTTCTTGAGTACATTATCCAGGAGGCACTACCCTGGTTGTTGATGGGCTCAGCCTTGGCCAGAATTGGAGCCTGCTGGCACTGTCTCCATCAGACCTCGAGAAGCTCCTGGCAGCTTCTCACAGAAGCTACCCCTGTGGCCCCCCACTATCAAACCCTTGCTACAAAACCCAATCCACCTACACTACAAGAAGTATTTTCACCACTGTTTTTTGAGTGCATTTGTGTACATTCCTGTCTGCACAAGGAAAGTGGTATCCATGGGGAGAATGAATGGCTGAGAGCTTGGTGCAGGAGACAGCTCTCTGTCCAGTACTGCTGCCTGTGTTACACAGACTCATTGTAGATTAATTGCTCAAGTGCCATGGAAAGCATCATAATCTTTTCTTTTTTACTTTCTGTCTTAAAGGGTTCTTTCTGCAGTCCTTTCATTTGCATTGAGTAGAAGCTAAACTTTGGAACATTGACCTGGAAAGCAACCAGAAGCTGCATGTTGGAACAGTGAAAAATCTTGGAATTTATCCTTTCTTACAGGACTGCCACCAAAAAGATTAAAATAACCTTTTTTTTTCCCCCCTCATCCCTTCCATTCACTTCTAAGCAGATTAATGCAGCTAAGTGATATGGACAACTGCATTTGTACAAAACATCCTCAATGAACACTTTCTTTGCTAACAAACTTCAGGTTGTCACAGATAAAGTTTGTGGATCTCAAAGTTACAATTGCCTGAGCAAACGACAGCAAATTTAACTTTGTTATCTCTCTTGCTGTCATATTAATAAAATAAGAAACTAACAAGACTGTTTTTCAAGTGTGACTTTGTTTTTCAACCTCAGAAAGCATCCATAAAGAATTTTGGAAGGGGTATCAATATTACAGTCTAAGGCTAGACCTTTACTTTTGCTTTGGTTTAGGTCTGCCATGAATTAAAAGCAAGCATGAGGTTCAGGTTATAGCAGCAGCAGCAGCATATCAGAAAGATTTGAATTAGTTTTTTCTGGTACTCCAAGTGATTGTTTCAGCCACGTGGCAATTAGTGAAAGCCTTGATCATTGCTCAGGTGAGATGATTCCTTCAACAAGTTCCGTTCCTAAGTCTCTAAGCCTATTGCAATGCATTGGATGTCTCCAGAGCCTCTTACTGAAATAACTATATTCACTGAGGTAAAATGGGTTTTGCTAATAGCAAACTTTGCAAAACTGCATTCAGCTGGGTTATTATGGATAATTGAAACTATACTCTGCCTTTCAGTTTTCCTTAGGGCAGCAGAGACATAGTTCATCACTGTAATTAAGTCATTATAAACATACATTGATTATTCTGGAACCTGTGGTCTGATATAAAATCCCAGTATTACCATGCTCGAAAACATCACTTTGACATATTACTTACTATTAAAGTATTGTACTTGAGCAAGATAGTAAACTATTCAGTATACTACTCTCAAGGGAATGGGGAAGGGAAGGGATATAAAACCAAAACCTTGGTACTGTATACTCTTGTATTGATTTTAGTAAAATGGTTTAATGTTTTCTATGAAGAGCTAAAATATTCCCCTGCTTTGTTTTGGCTGTGAGAGTCAGACTTTTCACCTATCTGAACTACTGAGGTTAAATCTAAAATACAATTTAAATAGAGTTTGCAATCCAGCCCTTTTTAAAACACTTCTGTGAATTGTTAGAAGCTGAGATGTAAAAGGCAGAGATGTGAATAGCTGGCAACAAAATTAATAGTATAGGTGAATTTATAATATATATCACAGAATTATAATCACTATTTGTATGTTTCATCTGAGAGTTTTGGCAGGCTCTTACTATCTGATCATAAATTCTGTGACAGAAACTTTTTGCTTTCTGATAACTAGGGAACAAATAAATTCTACTTGATTTTATTTCCTTAATTCAGCCTTACTGATTTTGCAACATTGTTTTCAATTTTCTTGGCAACATGAGAAATTTCTGTACTTCAAAATTCATCTCCTATAAGAAGAGGTCTAGAGCCCTAATGCTGAACAACACTTCAGAGACAGAGCTTAAGGATTAAGGTTATTCTTACAGTGCTTTTTCTATCTATTTAGAGTCTGACTATCACCTTCAGAGTCCTTGGCTCATGATGAAGTTGGTGATTTAGCTATTTTTTTGGTGCCATATGTATTAGCACACAACTGCTCCGTAACTTCACAGCCTCACCCATCAGTGACTCTCAGTTATCTTGAGCAACACAGTCCATTAAAAATGCTAAACTTATCAGTCACATTCATTTGCTTTCAAAGTGTATAGCGTAGGAAAGTAAACATGGTGTATTAATTATCACAGAGGCCAGTTTGCTGTGCAGTCACCACTACATATTAGTAGTGCTTGTCAATAGTGCTTTTGTTTATTATCTGAACTTGAACAAGAGTTAATTTTACTCTTTTTCAGATTTGTGAAAACTTCTGCAACATACAAGTAGAGTGTAAATGTTCCTCAGGAGGATGCACTTGATCACCTGCTGGGAAATCAGTAATGTGTGATTCTGAGAGTGGCAAGATCTCTTAGTGCTGCTCGAAGCCATCCTGTCATTATCCAGAGAAGAAAGCAGGCTGGCTGGTTGCTTTGCTTCAGCTTTGTGAAATAACAAGGCAAGGAGGCATAGAGAAGCGAATTCTGTATCTTTTAGCCCTCCACTCACTGCAACAGTAGCATGAAATACTTCTTTTCCTTCTCTGTCTTGTGCTGGAACCTGTCATTGCTTGGTGACATGAATTCCTTCTACAATCCTGTATCATTCGAAAGAGTTGGCCACTTGATAAGCAGAGACACATGTAAGGATCACAGGAACGTTGTGGTCCACTAAAGCAGAAATCTTAGGATGTTCTGTCCTATTTGAGAGAAGGATGGAGGTGTAGGGATAGCTGTAGCATTGTTTAGCTCAGTCTTGGAAAACTGCAGGGATAGGAAGCCCACAGCTGCTTCGGGAAATGTGGTCTCCAAGGCATTTTAGGGGAAAAGTTTTATCACTCTTCCAGTAAAGAATGTTTTCCAAACATCCAGCCTAATTTTTCCAAGCCATTCTCCATTTCCATTGTGCCTTATTTTACAGTTAGACTTAATGATCTTAAAGGTGTTTTCCAACCTAAATTTTTCTAAGATTTGATGATGTTACCTCCCATCACTACTAAGGGATGTATCATCTACAGCTTCTGTGAGTTAAATATTTGAGACCAATCCATGCAGATTATGTTTATCTTTGTCACTGTTTTCACCAGCTTCCAATCAAGCCTATGTACAAATTTTACTATCTCTGTTTTGGCAATTTGGACTCCACAAAACTGAATAACAGCATTAAATGTAATTTATTTAATTCTGAACCACGTCTCGTTATAACACTGGCTTTGGTTTGTAGCAAAGGAGGAGTTTGTTTCAAACCATACATTTTGCAAATCAGTAGAGGATGACTGATCTTTAGAGGCAGAAGCATTTTCACTTTTTCACTTGTAATATGAATTCTATGGTGGGGGTTTTAAAAAAAAAGTTAGCTTCATGGCTAACTAGGTAATCCTACCAAAGTAGTTTAATTCTGTGCTTTTAAAGCTGTGTATCATTGCACCTAAATGCTAGGACAGAAATTGCTTAAAATGCTCTTTATAAAGAAATAGGGTTGTTTTCTAGTTTTAGCTGAGGAACAACCAAAGATATACTTAAAACACCAAAAGATGAGTCTAATGTAGCAAACAGTTAAGTGTGACCTTAATTCTAATGATGAATTTAATTCATAGTAATATCCAAAGGGTACTTAGTCCTTTGATCAGAGTACTACTTTTATTTTCAGGGGGGCTTTTTTCCTTGATGTCTATTTAATAGTGCTGCTTTTGAATTAACTTCAAATTTCTGACCTTTTCACTCACAGAGCTCACTATTTAGTATTCACTTACTATCTGCAGCAATAAAATCAGTAGAATAATGCAAACTTAAAAGCTGATCTATATTGGACAATTCTGTTACTTACAGCTGCTTTTTTAATTAGGATATAGTATCCTAAAACAGGTCATTTACAGATTTTTTTTTTCATTTACTACTCCACAGAACTGATGATGGTGACATCTTTGTAGCTGACAATAAAAAGAGCAAAACCAAGAGTCATCAGAGAACTAAACAGCTAGCTTAAAAGACCTGGATGGAGAAGATTTTAGGAATGATACTGACATTGTTCTTACATTAGTATGAATATTGAGAAAATTTAATTTAATATAGTAGAATTGCATTTATACAACGGAATACTACATCTTATCTCCAGACTTTCTGGAACTCCGGATCCTCATTTGAACAAACTTGACTGTCACATTCATCCTTCAAAGGTAAATTAATTGAATACTGTATAAACAACTTGGAGTTCTTACGGGAAGAAATAATACCAATAAAACCAATAACTTGATTTTTTAACATGGAGAGGAAAACTTTTAGTTCATCTTTGTAGTACTGCAGTGAAAAATTGGTAAAATTTTGTAAAAAATATTTCATCTAAATAAGCTATTACTACCATCCCCATATATGACCAACCTGTTTGTAAGAGTTTTGCGTGCTCCTGAGCTGTTGCAACCCATCCAAGTAGTGAGTTATATTTTCAGTTTGCTAGGGGCCTGTAGTTTCTGAAAATTATTGAAATCCTTTAGGTTAGAGGGTGCTATATAAACCTCATATGCTTTAGAATATTTTTCCCTGTCACTGAATGCACACATTTTCAGACACAAAGCAAAGATTGCACCGGGAATTTTGCAATACTGCTAGGATATTTAGCATCACAGTGGTTATTGAATAGTATGCATACTGTGGAACACAACGGAGACCAGAGGTGACCTCAAGGTGAAATTCCAATCAGTTCATTTCATCTCTTTCTGGGAACAGGAGAGATCCCATTATTTTGATCTGTACTGTCATTTGCAATACAAGCATATTCTTTAGTGAACCTTTCTAAAGCTGTTTATACTTACTTACACATTAAGTTTCACAGTCTAGATTCCTTTGCAGCCCATTTACGGAGCATCAGCTGCATGTGCAAATCTTTATGCTTTTCATTGAACTATATGCATTTCCCCTTTTTTTTTTTCACTTTGGCTAAACTAATAATTTTTTGATAGGAGCTCTTATTGCACTAGGAGAAACAGACATAGTCTTTGTAAAGTTCTGACACAGAAGAATGAAGAGAAAATAAATGATGGAAAAAGGTGTTACTAGATATTTTCTAATCGTTTCTACGCTTTATGAAAACTTCACCGTTCTTGAAACCCAAAGAAATGTCAATCTATTATTTCCTGTCTTTTTGTTTGTGGAGAAAATGGTAAACTTAACTCAACAAATCTATTTTCTTTCTCTTCTTTCCCCCATGAAAATAAAATACATTATCGTTCACCTTAAACAAGATGTGTCTATTCGCCTAAAAAGATGCCTAAGGAAATGCTCAGTTCCTAATCTAACTTTTCCTGTTTTCCACAGCAGATAGGCATCTTCAAAAGTTATGAGAAAGTGCTTTAAACTTATGTTTTAAAATATACATATTTAGCTATTGTGGTGGTGTGTGCAGGGAGCTGCAAGATTTTTCTTCCCATAGACTTTTCAACATTGCAGCCAGACCTTGCAGCGTTATACTTTTTAGCAGAAATAAATTAGTTGATGTTCTAAAAATCTCGGTTTACCAGGGGTTCTCAGAACGAAACTACAACCACTATCCTTCTGCTAGTTTATCACTGAGTGGAGGTGCTTTTCATGTAACATCGGAATGCTGAAACCGTCACCAAGATTCACATCATTCCTCTGAGACCTCTTAATCCCATTTATCCCAACTTAGAGGGATCCAGAGAACTCTAATTATGCTGATTTGCAGCACGAGAGAGCTATCCTACCTTTATTTCTCTGGTTGTTCAACTTTACTTAAAAGAATTCAAGACTTGTCAGGCAAAGATTACCAGCATTAGCTGGGCTGTGTAGCCAGCAAAAGTTATCTTGATGCCCAGCCCTCATCTACTCACATTATGTCTATTTCATATGCAAATACATGAAATTACTGAACTTTGGTTTCTCTCAAATGAAAACTTTATCACGAGGCAGCAGTTACATCTGAAAGCAGCCAGGTCTAAATCATGCAGATTACACAGGTATTTCAGGCATTCACTCTGGAATTCAGGATTACAGCGCCAGTTATCCTCTCCTTGAAATACTAATTCACTGACATTATCTTTCTAGCTATTCTTGATTCATGATTTCCCTGTTAGGCCTGTGATTTTTTATGAAGATAAAAAGAAGAAAAATCCTATAGTAAGCCTTAAGAGGAACAGCATGGGACTTTTTTTATCATATTCTAAATTCTTGGGAATCAGACTAGCGGCTTTTTTGTTCATAGTGGTAGGTTTTTTATCACTGAAATTGCCATTATTCTAGCTCACAGTAGAAAGTCCCTTGTGGTTATGACTTGGGAGTAAAAATCTATAGTCACACACCGACAATGCATATTTTCAGTCAATGATAGAAAAAAAATCCAAAAACAACTGGTTTATATATTATCCTCTAAATTTATTTCACTCAAAATAAGCTTTTACAGCTTTAAGCACACAACTCCTCTTTAACTTGATTTAAGGTTTTATATTTCATTTGACAGTAACTGAAATGTATTGCATTGTCTCAAAGTGGTACTAAATTTTGAGCTGCCATCACCAACAGGGCAGTCTTAATTTTTTCCATCTGTAGTATGAGAAGAGGGGGAAACTTAAAAAATGAAGGAATAATACTGTGCCAAGTTAAGGCTTCAAGAAGATAATTAGGTTTTTACTCTCACTGCTCAGTCAACAATTTGCAACCTGGAGGAGTGAGAATTCAGTCATTGAATAGTGTGTCAACACATGTATCTCATCTTTTATTGTAGCATTATCCTGCTGTTTTTACAATCTCAGAAGTGGACCTACTACTGAAACTTGCCACTATATGAAAATTAGGATTATTTAATAACAGCATTTTGATTCAAATGTTTTCCATGTAATTGCTTTTTTTTCTGTAAATCTTTACATAATGACAATTGGCAATGCTCAGTCTTCACTTTTAGCATGAGGTTTTTTGTTTGGTTTGTTGGCTGGGTTTTTAGGTTTATTTGGGAGGGTGGGGTGTTTTTTTTTGGGATTTTTTGAATGCTCTTATTTTTTCTGAATTAGAGGGCTCTCTAAACACAGCTAACACAGATCCTTCCCACATACTGATGAGATGAATTATGGATGATTTTAAACTTTTCTTTCTTTATTAACTTTTATACCAATCAGTAACAACATGAAAGATAACTGACTTCCTGGGTCTCTCTTTGAACTCTGTGAGAGTGTTTGTAGGTACTTGTGGGCCAAGGTGCCTTCCCCTAAAATTTACCTTGGAGTGAAAGGCCATTATGAGCTGAGCTGTAAGTTTTCCTACTGAGGCTAAGAGTGGCATCCTTATGATATCCCCAGATGCGTTCTCAGAGAAAAAAATATTTTGATCATTGAAAGAACTGAGCCTTCAGGCACAGTGACAGCAGTGACACTGTGGTCACAGCAGTGACAATGTAGTCACTGGCATGGAAGATGAATACAGTGAATTCAGGTGAGTGCTCAAACTTTAAAGCAAATGGGTTTAAAAATCTCACCAAGTATGCTTTTTCTGTAGATTGTAGACCCAACAGAGCATTTTCTCTTTTCTTAAAGCAGGTGGGTTCTGTACATAGGCAGCATTGACAGTCAGAAAATCCCAGATTTTAATCCCAGTTTACCTGCAAATTCTGTCTGTGATCATCACAGGTGACTCATGTTGCTTATTGTACTTAAATTCTCATTTCCTAAAAGGGACATGTCAGAAAGTTATTTAATGAAGAGAGTTTTACATCTGAATCAATTGCCTCTAGAGCAACATATTGAGAGAATACATATTGAGAGATTATCATGTCACATAGCAACAGTGCACGTTTTAAACTCATTAGAGGCCCAGGCACTGCCAGGTGGCCCCTGGCTCCCCACATTTCCCAAGACAGTTTTGAACATCCCCTGCTTCCCTGTGAACTCTGGTTTCTCTGTAACATTGGGACAGTCCAATCAGTCCATGTAACAGAAGGCAGGGAGTGAGAGCAAAGGCAGCACACCTGGAGAATGCAAGTGGCTTTAGCCAGTACCCACTTTTCTCCCTGATAATGCTGCCTCTGCTGTGAGGGATTAGCTTCCTCAGACAATTCTGTCAGGACTGCAAGGCTCTGGGCCTGAAAAAGCTACCCAAATGGGGTGTTTGGCCTTGCCTGAACTCAGACTATTGTTTTGTAATAAAAGTTATAAATTGAACTCCAGCAAAAAGTCTTAGTGAATAAATGGTGCAGCCAATGCAATAGCCTGAGTAGAGGCCTTATAGTTTCTGTCTCAAGAATGTCAGCTAACACATAACCAGAGGTCTGCACCGTTGACATCTTGCACCTTTATTCCTATTTTGCAGGATCTTTTCATCTGCTGACTGCTGTTCGTGTTGGTCTATGCCTGGGAGAGTATTTTCATTACTGAATAAGGGAGGCATGGGAATTCAGACACCTCCTTCAGAACATAACAAGATTATAAGAGGAGTCATGAGACTGTTACCTCTGCTCATTGTTTGCATTAATTTAGACTTAGTAACGATGAAAATCCCTTTTCCCTGTTCAGTTACTGGGTTCTTAAAGCTGTCAGCTTGTCCTGGTTGGAAACAGAATTTCAATAAAACCCTCCTCGAAAGACTGCAATAAATATTCCTAAGCCAACTTATTGTCATTAAACATTTAGTAAGAAGATTCAGTTTAAAACACTGTGAGTTGGCCAACACTTCATTTAATTAACACTGCTTCTGAAAGCACAATATAAATTTTAGTGCTTTTTTTTAATCACTCTATATTCCAGTTGCTCTGATTCTAAAGCTTATATGATTATAATCATCATGCTCAAAGTAAAAGGATTTTTTCCCATGTCTTCCATTCCTTAAATTGTTTTTAGATTTCCCAAGGGGCACATGTAAGATTATGATGATAAAGATTTTAAGGCAATTATGTTTCTTTATTTGGAAGCTGAAGTTAATGTTTTTGAAGACTACATTCCCAAGAGCCCTGGTAAAAACAGAAGCCATGATGCCCCTCCCTTTACATCTTAGCCAACCAACTGGCACAAAAGAGGAAGAAAGGGTAGCCTATCTTTATGGACCACAAGTCAATTTTTCACTTAATATATCTGCTTTTGGTTGACTAGAAGATGTCAGTAACAGAACATTAACAAACACTGCAATTTGCTGGGGTCAGCCAGGTCTGTAGCTTTGTGACTCTGAGCCCTCTTAAATTATGCTATCAGCTTTCAAAACCTTATTAGGTTTAACCCATTTCGGCGCCACTGACTTCTCAGAATCACCAATGCACCTCTAATCAGAAAACCTCAGAGAAACCAATCTGCTTCTATCAGAAACCTCAGTACAATTTTGTGTATTAATATTTCAGAAAGCATGTAGGAACACATGCTCCCTGCTGAGCATTACAACCAAGGAGGCTACAATAACAGCAGAGATTGATTTCCAGTAAACCTGGCCAGAGAAACTGCTGTCTCTTGTCTGGCTGTGGATTTGGTAACCAAAGAAAGGAAAATGAAATGGATTATTTGGCTTGCGATTAATAAATTCCCATAACTGTCAAGCAAGACAACACATAGAAGCTGCATCTCTTACAGGAATAGAAAATACTCAAAATGGTGTCTAAGCACTAAAATTTTTGCACCATTAACCTATGGCTGATGTTATTGATCTGTTATTTTCTTTCTCATCCCATCTCTGGTGGAAAGACATTCAGAATACCATCAGACAGAAGCAGCTGTGCATTCCCAGTACAGATCAGGCTGTGGCTGGGCTGGATGCACAAGTCCCTGGAAAGGTATAAGGCAAATGGGTTACCAAGGATGAGAAACTCAACATCTCGCTTTCAAAGCTGGCCCCACTTCCCCAGTGTCCCTGCTGGCGTTGTATGGAGCAAGGCCACTCCTCAATCCAGCACTGCTAAACTTCCAGCTCACCCAGCTTCAAGCAAAATGAGATCCACTGGGAATGTCGACTATCATGGCAGAACTTAAGTTTTACTTATATTCAAAAACAACCCCATAAAATACTTATAAAATCAGTGTTGCACTGACTCCTGTGATATCAGGTGAAGTATTATTTGTGTGGAGCAGGTGATTGAAATAAAGCATCAGCATTAATTAGGCCCAGCTTTCACTTGTTTACAAATTATCTCTGAGAGCTTCCAAAGAAGCAGATTTATAGACTACAAAAATAGTCTTACACTGGGAAAAAAAATACATCTGTACGTACCTAATACTTTAGTGTTTAGCATTCTCTTGTCTTGCATGCATTTTTTTTTTGTGCTAGAAGTTAACAATAATTTTATTTTCTGTTACGAGAGCAGCTTAAGGGGCCCTTCAGGACTGTCTCATCTCTTCAGGCTTTATTTTATTTTTTTTTAACTTCCTTCAGGCTAGTGCACAGAAAAACTAGTGCACACTGCTTTTGTTCTTTGGGACCTTTTTACATAAACTATGAAAATAACTGAGTTTCAAATAGAGACATACCTGCTGGGCTCTGTAGGTTACAGAGACATACAGACCAAACTAAAATACTAAATCTACAATTTACATTATAATCTATAAGCATACCAAGAGTTATCTTGACTCTAGGGAATCCAGATTTGAGATGTCATCAAAAGTCACTAAAGCTTATAAAGCCAACTAAGTTTTACTTTTTTTTTTTAAACTTCCCTGCCCACACACCCCTCCTGTATTGATGTTCATGATATTTTAAAGAGCAAATTTTGGTGGTTCTCTGTACTTTATGTTTGAGCAGTTGATGCTCTACCATATCAAAACCTAGATTTTTCTAAATTATTATTCTTCAAGATCTGTAGTGTTTCTTAGACATTCTTGTCACCAGCAACAACTTCCTGCCTGCTTTCATATCCTGTTCTACCACTGTCTTTGCATCAAGGTAGCATGGTGTGCTCAGTCTTTGACTTAAATCTTTTCTACCTTGTGTAACATATTATTCTTATTAGCAGGAGTGACAGATTTACCCTGATCTAGTAAGATAGCTGGGATTTGGACTGTTTATGCAGGATATGAGAGATCTCTAGTTCTCAGTCATATCCTGTCGCTGTTGAGCGCTAGCCGAGTGCAAGAACCAAACTGGATCGGGTGAGGCGGAATTCTGATTTTATTATTTAATTCTAAAACTTATATAGACTTTTAAAAGTTTCTCTGGATTGGGTCAATTCAAAACCTCCCCCTAGGCCCATAGGCCAGGTAGAACTGTCCATCTTTCCAGAGACAGTTTCAATAACATCCAAACCTTATCTTTATTTATAGAACACAGGGAGAAGAAGAGAAAAATTCCCATGGGAAAGAATCTGTGCTACCACAATATCCCTAACGCATTTTAATCTATTACATAAATTTAGTATTTGCACTTCTTTGCTTTTAAAAACAAGTGACTGGAACAATTGAGGGAATCCAACAGAAGAAAAAAAAAAAGCTTTAAGAACAACACTAAGTAATTTAGATTGATGCATTTTGATCAATCAATAATCTTCTGGGCACTTTTAGACCCCTTTTTACCTTCTGATCAGTATTTGCATCAGTAGAGATATTTTATTTCATAATTTAGCATAAGTACTGTCTCTGCCCTTGCCCAGTCATTTGATAGGTCATGCATGTTCTGTGTGCTCTCAGAGCACTGCCAGCCGCTCCGAGTTTGTGTCAGCCAATTCCTTGCATATCCTAGAATGACATCCAAGATCAGATTATTTCAAAAGTTATCCTTGCTGTCTAGTTTCCTTTGTAGTTTTCAGAGTGATTGATGGTTCTGATGACCCTGGAAAATCACTAGTGGCTAAGCAGGTCATTAAGAATGACATGGAAGAAAAGTAGGGACATTGTCCAGCAGGAACCAATGTGGAGGAAGTTTAAGGAGATGGTAAACATCACAGGCCAGAATGTAGAGTGGTTTTATCATATATAATTCTTCTGTAGCATAATTATACCAAGTTTTGTGCTGTCCATGATTTAGGTTTTTTTATAACTCTTCTTCATTTGAGAAAAGGAAATTATTCAGACTTAAACATTTTGCAAATAATTTTGAAGATGAGTGCTCAAGATTTAATATTTATTATATATTTATTGATCCATTTAGCACTTAGTTTGATAGTGACTAAAGGAAGAAGCTTTGGGGCACTAGCTTATAATGTCAAAATGCAAAATTAATGCAAAACTTCTCATGAAGAGAAAAAACCAGCAGCTGTGTCTATCAGTAGCTATGAGTACTTGACATTGTTAGTTACAAGGAAAAAGTTACATATAAACATAAAAAAGGATCTTAGCCAAAGAGATCTCCTAATTTTATGCTAGCAACATGTCTCTAGCTATATATTCTTTTTTGGGGATTGGGGGAGACAAAAATACTTGGTCTAACATTTTTCTAGAAACTTTTGCTAAACAAAGACAATTAACTTCTGGGAATATACTTAATATTTAGGAATATCAAACTGTTTTTCTTACTGCTGATATCACATTTAAAAGGTAAAGTTGTAGCTACCAGCGCCATCATTCTGATGAATTGGAAAGGTAGGATTCTGTAGAGGAAAAGAGAAAGTTAATCTTTAATTCCACAGTTATTCCACAGCATTATGAAGATAGCCATCTTAATGCCAATCTGACAAGGCAAAGAGGTAAAGCTGTTGTACGGCATTATGATTTTATTTGTTAGAATGATGCTGGGAGGGGGTAGTGGCTACAGCTCCTCACTGATCAAAGCTAAACCATCTCCTAATCTTTTATGCATAGATTTTTATGACAAGATTATGGAAATCCCTAGCTCATCCAGTTGTCCAAGGCTGGATCATAGGAATTCTCAAGCACATGAAGAATGTTACTAGCTATGATTATAATCATGGAACTCATTTCTTGAGTGAGTAATCCTCATACAAGCAAGTAAACCATTTTTTAATATTTTTTTCTGCCCACCTAAGCACTCTGATCCCATTTTCTGTAATGGGACTGTTGGCATGAATATGGATTAAAAGATCAGAAAAATGATGAAATGTATGAAGTCTCTCATACCTGTTTTCTGGATGAGGCTTAACATGTCAAATTAATATTTTTGGAGAAATCCATGTCTATTTCCAATCTGATCAGAATAACTAAAATAATCTTCCTCTGGTGTAGACTGCCTTGGAGGTCCTCCAAGAAAGGTCTTACACCCCCCTACCCCCTCCTTTTTTGCAACTTAAAAGTCTTTGAAGTAGAAAATACATAGTTAAGAAGGAAAAGATTTAAATATAAGAAAGATCAGTACCACATGTGTGCACTTGATTACAGAAACGTTGAGGAAATATGTTCTCCAGGGTAGGGGGATCGGATGGGATGAGGGAGGTACAGATGTCACAGGTGTTTATAGTAATCTCATATTTTCATATGCAAAAATTATCTTGATTTTATAGCGAGCTAGAAATTAAACCACTTCTTAAAATAGTCTTGAGGCAGAAATCTTCATGCCATGTAATAAAATATATTTTTCTCAATTAAGGAAAACATTTTCATTGCTTTTTCCCTAGCCAAAGAAGAGAAGCACAATTTTATTATACTTCCATGAGGATTCAGGAAAAAAAAAAAAAATTCTGCTGAATTAGAAACCTAGGCAAGCTTGCTTTTGCCAAAAAGAAGTAAAGGCCTTCCTCCAGGTCTTGCTGGACATTAGCATATCCAGATTATGTGACCTGCGTGGGGGCCTTAGGTTTTTGCTTTGCCAGTGGCATCTCATCAAGGAATCCAGGTTCACTTCTAACAGGGTTTTCTTGATGTGCTACTTGTCTTTGTCTTCGCAGAACCAGAGTCAGCAGTGCTCTCTTCCATCAGGTTTTCTAAGCCATGATTTTAATGCACATTTCAACTAATTACATTGTTGGGGTTTTTTCTTGCCCTCCACCTCCTTGCCCTCCTAGTTTTATTTTGACTCCAGTTGCTTCCCCAAATACCCTAGAAACTATTCTGTTAAAGAATGACAGAGATTTCTTTCTCTACTGATTGGATACTGTCTCACTATTTTGCTTCCAGCAATGCAAAACTGAAGAAAATCAATGATGATCTGGCACAGTTTTACATAACATTGTTTTTCTGTCACCTTTGTGCAAGCCACATCTTACCTTTACAATTTCATAATAATATACAGCAGGTTCAGAATGGGTCTGTACTTGACTGGGAGAAACTGGTGTCAGTGAACTAATGCTTTGCTGTGGCTTTGTGTAATGCAGTCATTACTTAAAACATAAAAGCTTATGTGGTGGTTGCATACTTCCTTCTGAGTTATTAGCACTTTTTACAAGCTGAGTTGTAATTCATGGAAAAAGCCTGATACACTGACAAGCACTCCACGTGTGGGGCAGTACAAGTGCACACACACACACACACAATGCTAATGAAATATGGTGCTTTCTCTCTGCACATCACTTACCAAGGGTTTTTTTGCCAATTGTCAACATAAATAAGCACTTCTTTCAAAATTGCTTTAATTTCATCAGTATGGCTGCAAGCTTTTGGGCCTCTAGCTGGTTTTTCTGCACCTTGTTCACACATCTCCCCTAATCACAAGTCTCTAAAGTTAACTCTTGTTTACAGAATTTCTTGCCAACTGTTTTTCACAAATTAGTCCTGTTAACCTGTAGGGAAGTAAACATCCTGATGAAAGTGCATTTTTTATAAAGCTTCAGATACACTTGACTGTTGTTAACTCTACTTGAAAATTACTCTTATTTGGATGTCAAAATTATGGCTTGTTTAGCTATTGGGACAAAATGTGGGAGATTAAACAGTAGTTAGCTGTAAACCTGACTTTTCAGAATTACTAGAATTAAAAGAGCTGAAAAATAGTGAGGTAGTAATGGAGAGGTTTTGACCCTTGCAAACTTTAATAGCTAATAACCTGAAAGTGCATTACTGGAGTCTTACTATTGGTGTCAACAGGTGATCAACAGTCTCTGTATATTTGGGAGGATGGAAGCATTTGTGCATGCATATAAATTAGTACATATGTCCTAATTTAATGGGTTGAAAAGGTAGTGTGTAATGAAAACAAATTATACATTTATTTTCATGAGACTAAAAAGATTTGTGGGATGTACCAGTTCTTTTGTTAAACCCATTTCTGAAGAAGGAAGTTTTGTTCCCTTTCTTTAAAAGAAAGCAGTTGTTTTGAGGTAATGCATTCAGACTGCAGATAGGCATGATATTATTTGTTGTTGTTTATATGGACAGGTACTCCTCAAAAATTGTCTTTTACAAGATCTGGAAGTTGGGACTACTCTATAAAACTATCTAATTTATGGTAATTTCTATAAAAATAGGATATTTTTGTATAACTGGTAAGTAAAAGCAATTTCAGATAATTTCAGCTTTTTTTTTTTCCCCCCCCAGAAACCAACAAGCTGTCAAGAAAATTATTTTGGGTGTTAGGGGATTAGAACTGACAAAATTTTCAAAGCCTTTTTTTTACTGTATACCTCAGTGCTTAAAGCACTTTCCTTATTGTTTTCTTGATACTGCATCTTACTTCTAAACTATAATAATTTTAAGTTCTTTAAAAAATATGTCAATACTTGTAAGTATATTGGGCCTTTTAAAAGTTGTTGTATTTAAATATGTATGTAGGTATTTACAGTCTGCTCGTATTGTTACAACCTAACTGTAGGAGGATGCAAAGAATTAAAAAGACTATTCTTTTTTTTTTTCTCCTTAGAGTCTCCTACGCTTTTCCTTCTGTAATTGCAAAGCCTTCTGACAGTGTAGAGGTTAAGGTTCTTGCTTTGTAATTTTACTTTGTGAAATAGTAGCTTTATGATGTAATACAATATTTAGGATATTGTAACGTGTGGTGCATATGAAACAACAGAACTGTATCTGGTAGAATATTTTTGCTTCGTTGATTACATGACCAAAATTTTTTTCTGATTGTTGAACATTTTCAACTGGATATAAGGTTTAAGAGAGCTTGAACCCTCACCTCCCTTCCGCCAGTCAACAAAAGAATATATAGATATCTCTGTTAGTGTAGATTCCATTAATTATATAGTTAGTTGTGTTAGTTAGTAACACAGGCAGCTGTTAATTATTATTATAATGGATTTTCCTGTTTAAATATTCTTACAGAACAAAGCAGAACAAGAGCTTTATGTCTTGTTGAGGCTTCTTGCACACTGTTGACTTGCATTCATATCAGAGGAAATTGAGATGCATGTAATACTCCAACAAAATTGTTTAGTATTATTCAGTATTACCTTAAAAGATAATATAACTAAATTTAGCATCCAGGCAAAGCCTGAATAACTGCTAATGGTATCCTGTCAGAGTGAATCAGAAACTCAATACTGGACAGAGCACTAAGTGTTACTCATTTTCAACACTGCCAGCAGAAATAACAGAACAAATGGGCCAATACAGCACTGTGAGTTTTCTGTGTAATTGGCACCACCTAAAGCTGACCTTTAAGTTTCCAAAGCATAATGTAAGTCCTGGGTACACAGCAAGAAGAGAAATAATGAAATTGACAGGCTGGACTCATCATTAAAAAAAATATATAATCCATTTTACATTGTCACATAATTCTTGGAGATTCTGGATGCCATCCAGAATCCATTTTAGTATTTTTAGACAAATGGCTGACACTTTAATGATCAGCTATTTAAGGTCAACAGTTTAAAACAGAGTGGTGTACTTGTTCCAAATGAAATTTAATGTTTGAAAAGGAGTGTAACATTCAGCTATATATGCAGCATCTGCAAACAAATTGATATCCTTGAAGGAACATATCTGCATATGTATCCATTTACATGCACATCTTATAATGTTAATAGTGTCATAAAAGTTGATCAGTTTGATTAAACACATTTATCATTCTCTAGTAGTGTACACAGGGACATGTACATTGGTTGTAAAACGTTCTGTCTGCTGTGACATATTGAAAGACACATGGCAGATATACCCAAATCACATATAAGACCTTGCTTTTCTAATTAATAAACATTGTGGCAAAATTTTGCTCTAGGCATGTTTTGACTTTTACTGCATATGTTTTTAAAAGACTGTTCCAAATGCTGGTCTGTCGTGTTGCATCATTCTTTATTTCGTATCTTAGTAATCACAACAGATTTTTGTAGGTGTACTGCCTACTGAAAATCAGCATCTCAGTCAATAGAGTTTATTTAAATGAAAAGAAACCATTAACTGTGTTAATATCATTTTCAGTATTACACAGAACTGAACCATTTCTTTATTATGTTCCAGCCATGGTATACAAAATACCTACAGCAGGATGAGGTATAGTTTACAGTATTACAAAGTGTTTTTAACATGAATAAAGCTAAAGATTAAGAGAATTAATTGCAACATGGGATGTATAGCACTTTGGATTATCCTTCTTGATAATTTGATTGAAAAAACACTTCCTACACATGCTTTCTCAATACAAGATTAGAATAATTACATCTGAGTAAATGCCTCAAAAAAACCTTCCTGTGTTTACACTGAGTAAAACAATACGCTAAATTGCCCATGCCTGTGCTTATACTTCCCCCTGCTTGCCCAGCTGTTTTAATGAATAGCTTAACATGAAAAATGTGTGCAGAAGAAGCTGCTATCTCTAAGACTTTTCAGTAACTGTTTTTGCAGATATCAGTCTCAAAAGACAGTTTTAATTGCTCAAGAAATACCATTATAAAAACATTCTTGGACCAGGCATACTATAGATCACATAGCATGTGTCCGTTCCTAATTGAAGATCAGGGATACAGGATGAGATGATTTAACAAATATTACTCAAGTAAGCTAGCTAAAAGTGTCACCACACACTTGGACAATACAAAGTGAGGGAAAGGTGAACAGTTCCGCCCCCTACTTCCTCACAGATGGTGAGATGGTGCCAGAGTTTCACTCAGAGCCTGGCTAAAGTGTGGGCCTGTGATTGGTATATCCCATGGTATATCCCTCTAATGCTCACTCAGGTTGAAGTGATGGTGCTCTGAGCGCAAGGCTCAACCAGAGGACATACAAATGTCCTTTCCAAACTAGATTATTATGTGATTTTGTCATGACCAGCTTCCACTCCCATAACGCAAAATCACATGGGTGAATTTACTTCATACTTCTGAATCTGTCCTTTTTCCTCCGTTGCTGTCCAATTAACTCAGAAATAAATATCTCTGCTCAGCTGTGCTGCTGGTGGGTTTCTCAAAGGCAGTTCAGCTGGGTTTGCTTTTGTGGAAGCCACTTGCTTGAGCCACACTGATTATCAACCTTTTGTTTTCAGATGTTGAATAGCACAGTAGCTGCCTTGGTATTACATACTTCCTTCAGCTGCTTTTACAAATCCAGAATTTCTTTGTAGCATCTCTTCAGCAGGTCATCATCATAAAATACTTCATTGACTTTCAGAGTGTCCTTCATTCCTGTGGCTTTATTGGCAAATAAGAATATTCTCACATGGGCAATAATTTAAGACTAAACATCTCAAAACACTTCTTCTGTCTCACATTTCTGACAGAATTAAAAGGACCCCAACTGACAAAAGGGAGATTCCATACCTTATGACATCATGCTCTTTACATAAAATGTGAGAAAGAAGGAGGAAGGGGGGGACATTTTCTTCCTGAGTTACTGTTATATGTGATGGGGCCTTGCTTTCTTGGACATGTCTGAACACCTGCCTGCCCATGGGAAGTGGTGAAAGCATTCCTTGTTTTCCTTTGCTTGTGTGTGCTACTTTTACTTTACCTGCTAGCTGTCTTTATCTCACCCCACAGGTTTTCTCACTTTACCCTTCTGATTCTCTTCTGGATCCTGCTGGTGGGGGAGTGAGCAAGCAGCAGCCTGGGGCTTGGCTGCTGGCTGGGGATAAACAACAACACATGGTCAAAAAGTAAATAAAATGCTTCAGTAGACAAACCTATCTGATTAGGCCTAGTTCTGCATGACCCCCTGTTTTACAGGGAGTTATTCTCAAAGACCTTGTCTGTATTTGAAGGGTACTGCTCTCAAATGGTGTTGGGTTACGCTATGTGGTGACAGAAAGATAGGCCCTGAAGGCCGGAGAGAGAGCCTCTTTCCTGGGCCCAGAGGTGACCCTGGGACTGTATCCTGGTCACCGGGGATGGGCGGAGAGAGGATTGTGGTTTGTGGACAGGGCTGGACCTGTGAGAGGTGATGGTTGTAGTTTGTGACCTTATAGGGTATTGTTTACTTGTTACCATAATAGGCAGTATCTGTGCACTACCACAGGTGATTGGTGCTGTGATGATTGGTGATGTGGTGAACATCTTTCCTGTTTATATGATGTTATATCCTGTTGTGTGGGGGTATTTAGGGAATTCTGGCAGCGTAATAAACGACTTTGCATCTCCACCTTGTGTGCAGAGTTCTTGCCCATGCGTGATTACTGCAAGTGGTACTGTACTCGTGCCCATTTAATTCCTTAATTGCTCAGCTGGTGTGAGGTGGTAAACAGTTGTGCATGGAAGTGTGAAGGAGAAGGACCTGCAGCACAAGGCAGGAGGTACAGCCCTCCCTGGGAGCACTTCACTGCCATAAGGATGACAGGCCGGGTCTTCAGAGCTCTTCATATAAAGGGGGGGTCTGCGGTAGGGTGACGAATGCTAACAAAAGCATGACAATAAACTATTTACAACTTTCTACACCTTGATCAAACAAAGAAATGAAGAGGAGAATCTTAAGGGAACCCTGCCCATTGCACAGGTCTGGAACTAGATGATCTTTAAGATCCCTTCCAACCCAAACCATTATACGATTTCTTTTTGTGATGTAGAGTGAATGAGTCAGCAGGAAAAAAATTGAAAAAAGTGACAACATCAGAGTTCAATTGAGGGATGTTATTATCATCATTCTTCTTAGAGTGTTGTTAATGAAACAAATAAAATCCCTATCAGTAAATATACAAAGATGATTGTAAGTATGAATAAAAAAATGTTCCTTTAGCATTTTTAAAGTAGATCTTGGTGTTAAATACGATTTTTATTATTATATTATTTACTATATTTGCCATAAGCTCATACCTTCTTTAGTTATTTACACCTATTCACAGTGGATGCAAACCAGTGTTAGATTGTAATTATTTCCTTGTGTGAAACAGTGCTAGAGGTTTATCATTTACACTTTGCCTGGCTGTAAATTACACAGTCAGCCCCAGAACGTTCTCCCAAGAGTGGATTGCATGAAGAAAACTTGAGAATGAGGTCATCAAAGTAGTAAACTCTCAATTCATAATTTGAGTGTCAGTGTCTTGCTTGTGAAGAAAACAGTGTTTATAGCTTTTTCAGCTGTCAGTGGGGTAAAATTTGAAAATTAGGGCCTTTATTTGAACTGCTGAAGGAAATTACGAAGAAAGAATGAAATAAGGTTTTCGCTATTTCTTGGTTTGCGTCAGGTACAGATAGTTGGCTCTTCAGTGGTGTTCCAGTCGTGCTTTACAATTAGTATTATTTCACTTCGTGTATATGGAGCTACCTGAGTGCTCTGCTGTCAACACGACTGGAAGTTGTAGTGACATCCTGGATGTCATAGCAGGTAATGTGTTAGTCTCACTGAATACATCAAGCACATCACAGGCTGAAGAGCAAGATGGTGCTTAATTACTTAATTATCACCTTTTTTTTGTTCACCCAGACCCTGTTACAGTTCCACATTGCTAAAGGATTGCTTAGGGACAGACTGTACTAAGAAAAGTGCTGATGCTATCTTATGTTAGTGCTGTAATTTCTGTTTTCACTTCTCACCTTATGTTGTGAGAATTAATCATCTTTATTACTGGAAGCACTTTTGGTCTTTGTTTTTATATCACATCTTGGATTTTGATTTGAACAGTTCTGGTTTTTAGAAAAGGAACTTCACCACTCAACAGGTATTAATGTAGAATTTTGTAAAGTGTTCAATGGTCCACGGGTAAACTTTGCTGCTGTTGCAGTCTCTCAGAATGCACAAAAAGGACATCAGTATCACAGAGTTAAGTAACATGGCCACGCAGAATGTGAGCAGGTCTGCTTTTGGGAATAACACGGAGGATGAAGTAATTTTAAGACTTACTTCTTGAGGAACTAGCTGCAATTAAACATTTCAGTAGTTAAGGCTGAAATGGTTGTGAGAGCCAAGATAGCATATCTAGATAAATAAAACCTTTAGAACAATAAAAATTTGGGTTAAAAAAAAAAACTATGAAGTCACTATTATTAATTGAAGTAAGTATCTGTTAGTTGGCTTATGAAGAACTCCCTGAGGAAAACATCTTACTTGGAGCAAAAGAACACAGGGTCACAGGGCAGTTTTGGAAAGAGAATGTCCTGAAGGCACAGTAATGGCCTGCTTGGTGTTGAAAAGGAGAGACAGGTACCAAATAGGTGTCATTTACCAGGGCCTTTTGATGACCTGAAAATCAAAACATAAGTGTAGAGGAACATGGAAGTAGGTGTTGTTAGGAATGGAGATAAAATAATAACATAAAAATGTCTGGATAAGATAAGAAATATTAAGGTTTATGGGAATACTCTGAAATCATATTTGAAGACAGGGAAAGCTAAAGGAGAGTATGGTTCCAGCACCTACCCAAGGGAATAAGGAAATAGTGGGTGAAATATATGATGCTGAAATGTTTTATGTTTTTGCTTTAATAATTTTTAAATTATCGGTGATCATGCAGTCACCAGTATGATCAAGAGCAATTTCTGTTAGGGCAACGAAAGTAATAGGTCTAGAATATTTAAATAAACTACACATCTAGATCAAAAAAGTGTGATGAAAATCGCAGAGGGCTGAGGAGTTACCTGAAAAAAAAATCTCTGAATTCTTAATATTTGAAAATGGTGATGGGTCCATAGGACTCTACATAAATGGAAGTCATCTAGCACAATTAGAAGGTCTAAAATTCAGAACAAGTTAGACTAATGTTGATAGCAAGGAAAATTTTGAAATAACTTCTCAGAGTGAAAATAATGTTTACATTGGAGATCTTGCCAACACAATACCCTTTTCACCCACAAATGGGGAATTTCCTTCTAGTATAAAAATACACGGCTTTTCTGTAGTGCTTTTGACAAAAAGACACAAGTATTTTCCTTCGTGTTTCTTTATCTGTAATTCAGGACAGTTGAGAAATCTGCTTTGTTAAAGATGTTGCCGCACACTGGTGTTAGGCCAAATATCTCAGTCAATGTGAGGCATTGCATCAGGCCGTAGAGTACAGGAAATGTAGAAAGGAAAGCCTATTTTCCTTGATCCCTGTACCACAGTAGTTCCACATCTTCCTTTATTCCTTTTGAAGTCCAGTTGCCCAACTGTCCTTTCTCAGCCTTTTTCAAGGCTTGTACTTGTGTCCCTTAATGAAGGGTATGTTCTTTGCCTGCTTAGCAAAGATATATGTTGGCGTTGGGAACCCAGAAGACCCAGCTGACTGTTGAAGTCACACTTGCCTTTTCATGCTGGAAACATTTAATATGTGGGTATTTTCCCTGTATCAGTTTTTCAGGCTCCTACTGATTTTTCAGAAAGCATGTAGAAACTTGGTCTTTTTGATATCTCTGTTCTTCTCTCAAACTGGGTTAAAATTGACCAATAAATCATAGCTTCCTAAGGAAAATAAGCACAGAATGCAATTCCAGAAAAGTTTCGGGAAACTGGCGTTAAAATTGTAACAAGCATCAATCCTGCAGCTCTGTTTTAATACTTGTGGCAGAAAATCCAGAGAAGTCACATAATTTCAGTTTACTGGTTGGAAGTTGATAGATGAAAAAGTTTTTCAAGTCTACAGCTAAAAATCTAAGCCAAAGCTGAGACCTGAAACCTTATGAAGATGTGTGATTGATTAATAAAGTGTACACAGAAGTGTAGCAGATAAATACCTGGTTTTCCTGTAGGAGATTGATTATGCTTGAAAAGCAGATGATTCAGTTCTTTGAAACAAAATCTGATTACATTTGTGTGAGCTTAAAACAAAATTGTTTTATTAGTTGTTCAAATCAGGAAGGCTAAAGCAGCATATTCAAAGCAAAAAAAGTGTATTTTACCTGTCCCCCCTTTCCATGGGGCTTGTCTCAGTCACAGCCACACGAAGAACAGAAGGGGCAGAAGGTTCAAGCACAAAAATTTGAATATCCCGTTATATGATGAGATAGAATCCTTTAAAATACTGTGAAGATGAAAAGTAATGATAAAAGCAGAAAGGAAGGAAATGAGAAAGAAAAGGACACTTCTGGCATTTTAAAGAGGGCTTAAGAGGGTACTTAAAAAGTAAAGTGGAGCTGAGGAAGTGTTATCAGTGTAGTTAAGATGGAGAGGTAGCTTAGAAGAGATGTGCAGGAGGAAGGTACTAAGTAGGTAAAACATGCGAAAATGTTCTCTTCCTCAGAAATAGTATTTCTTTGTCCACATCAGTTTTAATGGATATGTACAACACAAATTACTAGAAAAAATACTGGGTGTTGCCCTGTCATTCTATAGCTTGTTGGCCTAAGTATCTCATGCTCATGCCACAAACATAAAGCTGTTTAGTTAATATTTCTTTGGCAAAACCCCAAAGCATTAATGAAATTTTAATTTGTTTTGGCAAGTTGTGCATGGAAAAATTATTTTCACTGGCGTCTTATAGACTAATTTACATAAGCACTGGAAAATAGTGATAAATGGCTCGCTAATTTTATAATTTTTTTTCTGCTTAAGTCTTCTGTATCTTGGGTAACTTTTATATTTTTTCCATTGGAATAATATTTATTTTTTACCACTTGCACCTCCAGATTGTCTTTTCTTCTTCTGCCAAAATAATTGCCACTTGTGACTCCCAAGTTTTCCTGAATTGTAGCATTTTATACCTTTATACAAAATCAGGTTGTTTAATGCCCAATCAGGGCATGGTTTAGTGGTGAACATGGCAGTGCTGGGTTAATGGTTGGACTCCATGATCTTGGACTCCTTTTCCAACCTTAATGATTCTGTGACTCTATTTATAGCTCACATAAACTGCATACCTTATCAGATATTTGAGCTGACATTCTGTATTCTCCAGCTTCTGTCACTGATGAACTTAGTGCAGACACAAATACTATTTTAAGAGTACCTTCTAACACCTTTTTGACTGTTACCAGTGCCCCAGGAGAAAATGGCAATGCTGTTAGAAGAAACAGCATAAAGAATTCTGATCTTAATGTTCTTCATGTGTGTATTATTTATAAAATATTAAAGTGTATGCCATGAAGTGTATCTGTGACTTTGCACTCCCACAATGACTTGCCTGGCTATTTCATCATTAAAGAAGATAGTTATTCATTGGCTTTTTCATTTCTTGGCTAACATGGAAAACAGAGAAATTGCCCTTCCTCCTGCCTCTCCACTCATAATGATGTCTTACTGGTATGAGGACTGGGGCATGACTTGAAGAATGCCTGCTAGGCGCTGGCTGTGCTTAGAATAGGAAATATTACTCGTGACAAGAGAGGTTTATTTCAATATAGGCTAAATAACTCAGTGTCCCTTCCAATACTCTGTATTGCCCATTTTCATGCCACCTCTGCCAAGTCTGAGAAAGAAATATTTTCTTACAGTAGAGCTTTACTGAATCTGTCATCAGAGATATTAGTGGACAAATACTTAAGGTTTATCTCTGACAGTTGTGTGAACTCACAATTTCCTGACATAAATGAAACAAGGGATCCATATTTCTTAAAGAGATTTACAAGTTTATAGTCTGGAAATTTAAACCTTCGCTACAGCTATTCCAAACTTTATATATAAGTAGTGTAGGCTTGTTTGAGGAATAGAAAAAACCGATATTTAAAAAAAAAGTCATCATATGTGTTTTCCTTCTTACCTCTTCTTTTCTCTCAATTTTTGGTTACATAAGCTCAGAGCTTTAAAATAATTCTTTACTAGAGAATCAAAACCCAAGCCAAATTGCCAATTTAAATATTTGATATGAACTCTCACTTTCTGTAATACTAAGTGGCAATGAAGAATGGGTTACTTTTGCAAGTGGAAGTGCCTCATGTTGACAAACAATATATTAAGGCAGATTAACAGCAGTAGTAATATTATGGTGGAACAGGCAAAACCCCCAGTTTTTTGAAGGGTTAATGTTTGAAAGACAACATATAGTAAAGGAAATATTAACTCTTTTCAAGCCATGTGACTGTACTGACCAGCTGTGTTTCTTCTTGGTTTATGGGCGCAAGTTGTTTTTGTGCTTATGTTTGAATAACATGATAGCTCTCATTAAATGAAATACTGAGGTTACTTAGGATAACTTTGTTCCCAGGCAACTGGATTTTGGCATCAAAATATTAAAGATATATCGGTTTCCATCTTTAAAAAATTCTGGGATTAATTATTATAAACCATTTTGACTTTAATGTTCTAGGGGGTTTTTCTTTATTATTTTATGGAAGGCAGAGGTACCCATTAGATGCTATAATTTTTGCTCCTATGAGCAACTTATATGTTTTGTTAGTATCAGGTGGTATGAAAACTCATCTGTAGGAGCTTCTAGATTTTTGGATTATTTGAAAAGGCAAACAAAACACCTGTTTTGTCAAACCTCTAAGTTACCAGGTTATTCAGAGATGCTCTTAAAGAACTTCCAAAGAATGTAAAAATGGTTTTTATGAAGACCAAGTAGTAGTGTTTTGACACAACTAAATGCTTTACAACAGTGGTTTATCATTCTAAAGATCGAGGCCTCCCAGGGATTTTCATATGTCTAGAAACACAGTAATCATTCAGGATCAGGAATCAGGGACTCCCCAGTGTTGTGGTGTGGCATTTGTGGTTACTGCAGCATGTTTCACTTCCCAGACTGTCCCTTACAGCCAAACACAGTGCTACACCAGAAGTAGTATGTTCTTTGTATGTATTTGATGCATAAACGTTCTGGTGTCTGTGCAAGTCAGTTCTGAACTCAAGTCTCCTGAGCCACTGAGTTTGGGAACAGACTGTTAGATGAAGTAAGATGTTTACTTTAACTCAGGCTTGTTTAACATAAAGTAACTAAAAGAATGAAAATCTTTTTTTGTTTGGTTGGTTTTCGGATTGTTTGGTTGGTTTTTTCCCCTTCACAAGATAGCAGAATAAAAGGACTTTAAAAAATCTATACAGGTACAAATAGAGAACAGTGAAAATCCAACCTGGATTTAAATAAATAGCTAGATTAGCTCTGTTTATTCATCTCACTTTCTATTTTTTTTTCAACCTTGTGATGTCAGGTTTCCCTCATGGAAAGGAGTTGCAGTTTGGGGGATCCACACTTTTTAATGTATACTTTGCATATCTTTCATTTAGGGTGGTTTATTTCCTCTCTTCTCTTATAATAATGCCTCAGTCTTTAATATTACAAGAAATCAATTTCAACAGTTCTTTGCACTTAGTGGTGGAAGCATTAATATCCATTGGGCATTTGTAGATGCAGCTGTCATCTATCCAAGTGGGTTAACAACTAGTCAAGCCAAAAATGTGTCATGATTTTTAATAGGCCTGGACAATGTTCAGTATCAGAGTAAAACAGCTCTGTGTATTTCTGACAATTCTATCACATATAAAGATGGACAATGCCAGTCACGCCCAATACAGCCGTAAAAATGGGATTAAGACAAGCACTCCTTTACTGGCTGTCTTCATAATGTGATGCTTGGCAACCAGTCATTTTGGGGTAGTACCAGGCCTGATGTTATGACTGATTTCCTGAGTGATATGACACTACATTTACTGCAATGATTTCATTTTAAAACCGCTTTCCTTAAATGATATTGCTAACGTGTTTGGGCTCAAAAGTTGTAACTCGTGCTGGTCTTCGATCACTTGAAATGCTAATGTGTTCAAAGTACACACTTAGAAGTATCTTCCAGATACATATAACCTATGGCAAAATTGCCAATATGATTTTTATGTAAAAGATGGAGTATGATATTGAGAAGTGCAGGGCATTCAAGCAATAACTGTTTTTAAAACTGGAAAACACTTCACTAACTAAAGTTTCTAATTCATACAATCTTGGACATATTAATTCACTGACCAGCTAAATTGCTTAGCCCTGTATGTAATAATCAGAATGGGAAAAAAAATACAAACAACAAAAGACACTCTTTGAAAATAAGTCAAAATAAATTATGATGCTTCTTTTTTGCTGGACTTGTTGTTTATGCATTAAAGACTTTGAGACAGAAAAACAAAAAATACCCCATTGACAGAAAATAGTAAACTTTATTCAGCCTCTTGATATTCAAAACTGCTGCCTTACTGCTTATTCTGTTTATCCATGCTTTAGAAAATAACATCATCGGGCCTATTATTTTTTTTTCCCTCTACACATCATCTCAAATTTCTATAACTTGGATAAGGTAAACATAAGTCAAACCAGCACTGAGTAGTCTCTGAAAAAAAGCTGAGTTTCTAAGATGCAGCCCCTATTGAAAACTTTCCTTAGACAAAGACAGATTTCTGGGAGAAAGTAACATAACTAGATACAAAGTTAAAACTACATTTACAAAATCCAAAGTCTTAGTTAAAATATAACAACTATTTAAAACCATACAATTAGTTAGTAATTAAATACTATCAGTATAAGCATATATATAAAAAATGTTCAGTGTAACAGAATAAATGATGAGCAGTATTTGAAGGCCTCCTTTCCACCCGCCTTTTCCTTGGCTTCTGCCTGTGTACAAGTCCATTAGTTTTGTTGCTCGTGTGGGAGCAACGTCTGCTTCTGTGTGCGAGGAGGAGACTGTGTGGCCTTATGTCTGTCGTCAAAGAGGGCTCGAGTTTCATTTGTATTTGGTAGTGAATGTCGTTTAAAAAACGAATGACACCAACTTCTGTAATAAATACTGTAATCGAGTTAACTTGGTGTTGCTATGTATTGAAAATCTTTTTGAAATATAGATATTTTATGATTTTGATGTATAATTGTGTTGTAGATGAGACTTTTGAATCTCAGGTTTGCAGAAGTGGAACAGTTGACTATGTATTCTGATGAAAAGTGGATTTTCACACTGCAGTATTAAACTCTTCTAGTATGAATGACAAAAGCTTGAATATTAATGGTAGGATGGAAACTTAAAGTTTTCTGAAGAAAAATAAAGGTCTTTTAATTCTTAATAGTCTTTAATTAGAATTCTTAAATAATTTATTTATGCAGTACATGTCTTACTAACAGTACATTTCTAACTAAAACTAATATTATTCAAGCTATCACTATAATTTGCTGTATTTCTCATGTTTTTTATACAGTCAGTGACTTAGAAAACTGCTTTGATTTCTATCTGAAGGCTTGGAAGTTTCATTAGTTGGTTGCTTAAGGTAACTATAAATGTTTAAAACTGCCTGCTATTGCATAAGTAGGTGGGAGTATAAGTTTTTTTCATTATAAACATGTTGAAAGAAAGCTGCATCTAAACACTTAACTGCTTTCAAAATTACAGTTGATACATTTTCTTCTCATAACTTCTATTGGATATTTTACACTACAACAATGTAGAAGCAAAATATTTAAGTAGAGATTTCTTCAGTAAAAAAGTGCTATAGAAAACTGAAGCTTTCTGTGCATACATAGGGCAGTGGAATTCTCTAAATGAGCAATAAACTTATGTATTAACTAATGAGCTTTCAAATGAGTAAATTAGTCTTCTTTCATGTAAAGACATACATAGAAACATAAGACATAAATAGAAATAAAGTGGAAAATATGGAATTTGGGGTGGGAGAAGAAGGGAGGTGTATTTGTTCTCCCTCAAAATAAAAAAAAAATAGATAAGACCTTTCAAAAATGTGAACTTAGGTAACAGTACTTATTAAAAAAACAGGCAAGGTTTGGGGTTTTTTTAATATTTAAAATGTGTTTTAGAAAGAAGTCTTGAAATGGATTTAAATTACAGAAATAGAGACTTGAGACACTCAACCTTAACTCAGCCCTATAGTGACACCAGGAGGGGAAAGGAAATCTTTATCTTCTAAAATCACTCTTCTCCAAACTAGT
Organism: Aleadryas rufinucha; assembly: GCA_013397815.1. Lineage (NCBI taxonomy): Eukaryota > Metazoa > Chordata > Aves > Passeriformes > Aleadryas > Aleadryas rufinucha. Next base: position 241,632 of record VZTH01014109.1, read on the forward strand.
ACCTTGGTCACTAAAAGGCTTTTTTCATGTCTTCATGATTAATGCATAGAATCAGTAACAGGAGCAAGCTGATGCCTCTCATGTCTGTTCTTCCGTGTCTGGAAATCTTTTGCATTAATCTTAACTGGTTTTTCATATTCATGTGCTACTTTGTTTGACTCTTTTTTTTTAATTTTGTTTTAATGGCTTACCTTTTAAATTATTGGTAATTGTGATGAAACCTTAAGTCTAGAAGTACCTTTGTATTGTGTGCAACACACAGATATACTCTCTGGTATGCCTTATGTATAGTAGATACCCACTTGTGTAATTTTCTGCAGGAAAATTGAATATATCTTATACATGGACAATAATCTTGCTTTGCTTTCAGGAGGAAAAACAAACTACTATTTGATTTAAAGTATTATAGTTCAGTATGGCCACAAACCAACATGAAAATATTGGGTTGAGAAAGAATAATGGTTTTGTTTTATACAGCAGGTCTTGTCAAATCCAATAGACTGAACAATGTATGTGCTCAAATTTTACTTTGTGCTTGCAGTGCTGCTTCCAAACTTGAATACCTCCAATAACTATTTATGAAGTCAAATGTATGAGAAAAATGCTGATGCTCAAATGGTTCAGGGATTCTGAAGGACATAATGTTGCTCAGTAACATTAGTGTTTAATTTCCTAAGACACAGGAGTGGCCAAATGGTATTCCTCTGGCCACCTTTGTCAGCATTGTTCAAGGAACTCAAAATTTTTTTTCCTTCTATAGACTGTGAGCTTCATATGCTTTCCCTTTCAGTTTTTCCCATATAAAATTGGTTAGAGAAGAACAGGGAAGCACACTCTTCTGTCTCGTGTCTGAGCAAGTAGAAGTTTTCAGTCACTAAGGGTTTTTTTGACTTTTGTTCCTCAGATCTCACAAGAGGAAGTAAGACTTTTTGAGGCTTTTTTAGTTGTTGCTAGAAATACTTGAATTAGAGAAGATTAAAACCTCACAGCAGCAGCTTACAGTAAAGACGCTGGGTGGTTTACACTCTGTTCTGCAATTGTGAGAGCCCAGAACCCTTTGTTGTGTTTTACCTTCTCCCACATCATCCTGAGGTCTCTGCCCTTACCCTCTGCAAGATCCTTTGGCACTTCATAGCCCCTGATACCTTAGGTCTGCTGCAACAAAGCACAGGGCAGGAGAGGCTTTGGAGGAGAAATAAGAGCATTGGGTCAAATAAAATAATGTATAAATGCATAAGAGATAGTGTATGGGTAATATAACAAACAGACAAATGTTTCGTCTTGGGTACAGTTTAAAAACCTACTTCTAAATGTTTTCTTTTTAAGGTGATAATTGGTTTTGGGCATGCTATCTGCTGATCTGCAGTGTGCTTGCTTATTGTTTTTAAAATAGTTTTCTCTGTAAATTGTATTTATGTAAAGTTCTGCTTCTGGGTACATATTTCAATATGAAATTTCAGTAAATGTTAAGGCTGTTAGGTTTAAACACTGCTTAGCTCCTAAGGTGATATGTGTAGAATAGTTCTCCAGAAGAAATGGTGAATTTCATTGGAAAGCTGTTAACTGACAAACATAATATGGCTCAGAAATTGCTGCTTCCCCCCTGTGCTTTATGAGGTGATGCAAAGTTACTTCCAAGATCTGTGAAGGAAGTCTAATAGACTGATAACAGTAATAGCATTATTTCAGCAGAGAGGTCACTGGAAAAACTAGGTGTATTTTTTGTTTCAGCAATGAACTATTGTCAATCTAATTTTTAAAAAATTGAATGATTGCCAAATTTCTCATAAATAATTAGTATCCTTTTTATTAGCAAGTAATTACTGGCAGTTTTACTTTTCCAGCACTGTCTACTGCTTTATTTGATGCCTCATAAGCAGCTTCAAGTATGAAACTCTGGGTTTGCAAACTCAGGAAACGTGTATATTAACAAAAAAAGCCAACATATACTACTACTTTGACCCTAATATAGTACATGTATTTTAGAATTGTATGAAAAAGGTCTGGTAATAGGGTAAATAGCTAAATTGATGTTTTCAGGATTAAAGTATTCGTTGTGGAGTAAGAAATTGTTTTACTTTCTCTCCATTTTAAGCAGCGTAATTAGTGGCTCTCCTGCTCTTTTGCAAGTGGCCTTTCTATACAACTGAGCCAAATAATTCTTTTGAACTTTAAACCTACAGCTGTGACATACCAGATACCAAGCCAAGCCTCACCTTCTGCTTTCTCACACTCATTAATATCTTGCTTAAAAATAAATAGGTGGTGAAAGAAGAATTTAAACCAGCCTGCCTGCGCCTATCTGCAAACTCCTCAAGCGCTGTCAGATGAGTCAACTTGACCATCTGCATCAGATGAAAAAGCACAATGAACAAAGGTAAATGTGTGTGTGTGTTGATGAAATGACAGGCTCAAACGGTCTTGTACTGTCCCTGAGAAGCTTCATGTAAACATTGAACAAGAAAGGCAACAGAGTGGAATGATGAAAAACCTGGTTGTGAGAGCCCTTTGGGCAGAGGAGCAATTGTCGGACACTGCCCTCCGAGACCTCCTGGAGAGGAGAGGTCACTGCAGTGATTTCTGGCCGTCCTTGCCAGGGTCTGCAGATGAGTCAGCACAACTTACTGGTTCATGTTAACAGAGGTTGCTGACAAATCTACAATAATCAGCATGGAAACTTGACCTCTGTATTTTGCTGGGAGTAGATCATAGACCAATTAAGCCACTATAGTCTTTGTACCTTACCTAGGCTGAAAGCCAGATTGAAAAGGGTCATGGAAGTCAAAGATGCCAGATGGCATAACAGCTGTTTAACATAAACTTCTCAGTCACCTTCTCTACAGGCAGTTTAGACAGGGGATGACAATTGATAAAGTTACCAATACTAAGCTGACATCTCAAAGGCAGGTGTGTAGCTGATTATTAGAAAAATGCTTTTATCCTTTTAGCTTTTCATGTTCTGATGAGAAAAGCAGACTTGGTAACACTTCCGACAATTTGATTTTGTGTCTGGAAAAGTTACATCCTGCCTCATTTTACCATGCCTGTCAGGATATGGTTAAAATGTCCAGAATGCTTGGAATGGATCCATGTATTTCTTAGCAGTACAAATGCCTTTTTTCCCTATTATTATTTCCTGTTTACAGTCTCGTCTTGAATCAGAAATCTGCAGCTTCCTTTAATGCCTGGCTAATTGTGTTAGTCTGAAAGATATCTGCCGGATACTGCTGTAACTTTTACAGTTTGTCTGGATAGAACAAATCCATCTTTTTCTGCCAGAAAAAGCTGCAAACAAACTGATAGGTCGCATGAATGATATATATGTTAGCATTTTGACAAATTAATTAATCCATACAATTATGGATAAATTATTGGTAAGATTGTATTTAAGATTTTTTTAATGATTTCCCATCACCAGTTTTGAAACACAGAGATGCTTACATTTTAAGAAAGAGATAACCAAATTTATTCTTCTGTTACCAGGGAAAGTAAACTTCTTACGAGTAGATGTAAGAGTATTTCTTCTGATCGCCTTTGTGATAAATAATGAAAAATTATTTGAGTTTAAAAGGACTAGGTTCAGTTCATCCTACTGCAGGGTAAAGTGTTCTCATCTGGGACTGTCTGTATAGTTGATAAATAAAGTTATATTGCAGCACATGCTCCAAAAATTTAGAGGTTTAGCTGACAGATGCATAAGGTCATGTAAGAATCAGACACTTGAAGTAATTTCTGAAGTTTAAACCTCTTTAAATCTGCTGAAAGTGCAAATCCATTAGGCCTTTTGATCCTCAAGCCAAAATGAACACTGGTAAATGGCACTAAGTTCGACCTGAAATGTAGCAAGGCAAGGCAACTCTTTTAAAATGGCCTATTGATTGGAAAACTTGCCCAAGAAGTGGAAATCTTGGCTATAGAATTTCCCCAGTGTGAGGGAGAAGGTGTCCTAGCTGACCTTTTTAGCTATAAAGGTGTCCCAGCTGCACAGTCTGTGGGGCCACATTTTGGACCATCCCCCCACCACCCTGCTTCTCATAACAGGCCACTGAGTAGAAAGGAATGCAAACTGAGGTTTGAGGACTAAGAATAAACCAGAGGAAGCCTGGATCTGTAAGCATCAGCTCATTGAAAGCAGTTACAGTTTCAGGGATTACTTGTGAATTTGGTGGTTAAATGATACCTAAAATGCTCACTAGCACTAATAGTGAGGACCTGAAGGCAGGAGGTGAATCTAACCCAATCTGAAGCCAGACTGACAACCTACTAGGGAACTTAACTTATTTCATAATAAAGGCCTGTGAAATCCTCTGGACTAACTTTGATTTCCTTACAATTTACTACAGTGATAGGATGTTTTTTGGAAAATGTCCGATGTAATCTAAAGTTTTCTGCTGAACAGCAGGCACAGAAATGGAGACACAGGCAGATGGTTTGTGTAGACTTCCCTATTCATGTGAAACTGCATGTAGGTCATATTTAGATACAATTTTTGTTAAAGAAAGCTCTACCCACTCAAAAACATTTTTCATAGGTATTCTGCTTGTATGCCCAGATATGAATTTACAGAAATCATTATCATAAAGACCCAAAGATATTCCTAGATGGGAAAAGGCAGGAGAAGCCTGAAAGATATTTGCTTTCCTCTCTGGAATAGTACAGAAAGGCAAGAAAAAGCAGTGACTTGTGCTCACTAGTAAGTGGAATGTTTTCCCCCTTTAGACTTCCTTCTAGACTTTGCATTAAACTGTAACAATCTGAAGAACTACAGGTACACTCTTCCTTTTCTCCAGCTACCAGTGGCATCCTTGCAATACTAAAAGTGAAAAGAGTCATTCAATCTGATGATGCAGGGAGCTTTAATATGCTCTTTTCCTTCACTCTCCTGTGGAGCTAATAGGTATCAGAAAGGAGCCAGAGATGAGAGCTTTTGCACATGTGCATTAATGTTTTCAGCGTTGCCTGTGTGTTCAAAAGAAAAATGACTGTGGGGCTCTTTTTTTGTGTGATGCTCTTTTGTTGCATCAATTGAGAAAGGAAGTAATCACTTGGGAATAGCTACTTTATACAAGTTCAAAGGACTCCCAAAAGAGAAGAAAGTCTTGCTTCTCTTTACAATACAGCAAATGCCAGGAAAGGTGGGTCATTCTCGCTGCAAGCCATGGGACACATGAGGCCAAATTTAACCCTTGTGTAAATTCTACTTGAAGTAACTGGAATTATCAGAGGATGAAGCTAGACAATTATTGATGGACATAAAAATTAAAATTAAAATATTTAGAGAGCTCTTTAGAATTTGTGGCAGTTTCATGATATTATGCACAAAGGCTATCAAAAGCTAGTGACTTGTCAAGAAGTACTTACTGACTTTTTTCCTCAACCAAGTGCTGATTAGGTATGTGTTTCCTTTCTGTTCTTTAAAAGAAATGGCTTCCTTGCAGTCTGGAGGATATTTCTAATCCCAGCATAGTTGACCATGTCTGTTCATGGAAAGGTGTAGTGCAGTGTGGATCTGGAACATGACAGAGATCTCTAGACCTTACTCTGCTGGGAAGAATAAATAATCTTACAAATCAGATTTTATGGCGTGCATCTAATCTGTGCTGAAGCTTTGTTTCTCCCTCATTAGCTCACTTCTGGGTTTATACAAGGCCTACATAAAAGCTGACCCAAAACTAAGAGAAAATTTAGATAAAAAGTAAAATCTGCATATACAGATCAGAATAGAAATACAGGGACAGGTAAGGGAGGAGAGCATAGATATATATCAATCCCAATGCTGTGTTCCCAGGATTGCATAGTAAATATGGCTTGTGGTTTTTGTCACAGACCTTGTTAGGACAGGATTTTCAGAGCATGTCATAGTTGCTTAATTCATAGTTTGGCTGGAAGCACCATCATTTTTATGACTGATTTCAAAGTAAACAGAGGTTGCATGGCACAAAGGACAAGGTAGCATACCAATACAATATGGAGAAAGCATATTTTTAAATAGAGAAAGTATTTAAAACAGAACACCTGTGTGTATACTTCTGATTGTGTTCAGTCAAAGAATTTTTCTGCTGTGAAGTCTTTGATTAAAAGAGTACACAAGTACAATTGCTCAGTAATTGCTTACAGCATCTTCTCACTAGTCTTGTATGTGATCTCGGAAAATGCTACACTTCACAAAGGCTTACTCCTGGAGGTCCCCAGCACCTCTCTGTGTTGGCAGAATAAAAAAGATAAGAATGGATTTAGCAGCAAGACTCTGGAGTCTGCCTTCAGACCTGTCAGATATCTGTATGTTTGTATGTCTGTAGTTTCTGAGAGCACCTTTCCCTTCTTGCTTCAGCTTTGTCACACAAATGTACTCGTAACTGCTACTAGCCTCACACTGGTTAAAGGATTCCAGGGAAGGATTATTCTTATTGAGTTTTCTCCTTGCTTTTTGTAGAGGAAGAATGAATTTTCTCTTTTTTTTTTTTTTTCAGTTTGGGCTTTTTCCTGCAAAAAGAGAACAGTCTATTTACAATGCCTTTCATAAAGTGAACAATGGCTGGTTTATAAAACAAGTAGGCTAAAAATGCTGGAACTTTTTGTTAAGAGTATTTTTCTATCTGACAATTTTGTGGCATTCAACTTCATTGTACAAGCTCTTGAAGAATTTTGCCTGTGTTCCCACAGGTAGTTCTGAATCTTTTCTCAATTAATTAGTTTTAATTTACTCTATCACTTTAAATGTCTGGTTTGTTATTAGTCTTAACTGATGCTGCTGAAGGAGCATTAATTGTAATGGATTTTATTATTTTTCATTAGTGTTTTTAGAAGGCTTTCCAAATTTATGCTTGACTCTGTTTTAATAATATTTACATTAATTACCATTTATTTCTGTTTATTTTGTTCTTTTGAAGAAATGAACCTCTTCTGGGAAAAAAATGCAGGGAAGGAAAATTTACTCAAGCAAAAGGTTTTAAAGTATTGAATTTAAATAATAGAGACAAGATTCTGTTGCCTGGTTTTATTTGTTTAGTTCTCTTGTAATTTGTTCCGATTGCTTCATTAATTTCTTAATGTAAAGATTCAAAGTATATTGTACCATCCTCCCATTGTGTACTAATTAGCAGCTTTGCAATAAATTTGGCAAGTTAGTTTGAAAAAAACTTCGGCAATTATTTTGATTTTTGCTATTGTTGCTCTGCAGTTTTTTTGCCAGCTACAGAATTGTTAACATATTCCCCAGAGCTTCCAGAAAACCATTAGCCCTAGGCTTCTACATGTGTATCCTGGCAAAGGGTCTCCAACACTAATTTTGAGTGTTTGCAATTTTCAACCCAGCTGGTTGCACAGCATCCACAGTGAGAGGAATGAAGACAGTACTACAATTTGCAGTAGGAACATTCTCTACTCCTTGAAGATTAAATTTAGTCTTCCTTAATCCCTTATTTTTACTCTGAAATACACAATACTGATTTCATTAGGCAAATGCACTATAAATGCATCCCAAAAAGTGTTGTAATGACAGATGGTTTTATTTGATTGTTTCAGCAGGTTGTTCTTTACGTACTGTCTTCATTCTTCAAATGAGAGCATCATTATATTTCTTGTATGAGATTTTAAAATTACTTCCTGGTTTTGGCCATACTTATTATAATTGATATCTTATGACTTGTGGCTCTGTGGTTATCTGTAGTACAAACCAGTGTCAATTGTGCCCTAGTGGTCAGAGAGTAAACTGGCAGATTGCTAATCTTTTATTTGTACTGTATTTCCTCCTACCTTGGTGACTTTCCCTGGCTCAATAGCTATCATTTAAAGAACTAAATTACTTCTCACTATCACAGTGCTAATTGAACTAGTTGTATGGGGTTTTCTTCTCCTTTTAACATGGGGGAAAATAAACAACAATTCATTTACTTTAAGACCATAAACTGCATTTGTTGCTTCTTGTTAAGTACAATAATGGAAAGTTTCTACTGCATGCATGTGTAGAAATCATTTAAATTGTTACTCTGTGCATGCATGTACCGTACAGGCCAGCTCCTGTGTGCCCAGAGACATTAATTTAGTAGGAACTTAGTCATATGATCACAGTGAGTCATTGGAGATAATTTTGTGCCTCTCTGGGGCTGAGGTTGTTTACAAAGAGCAACAGGAAAGCACTAATCCTCCCTCAGAGCTCTCCATCTGCAGAAGCAGATGACTGTTCATTTCAGAAATTTGTCCTGATATAGGGCAAAGAGCACATCTGCTTAATCACCCAAATGGCCCATTTTTATAAATGGGTGCTTTCTTGTATAACTATCATGCATACATACGAATACAGACAGAAACTCCACTGTAGTTTTGGTGATTGATTTCATTATTTTAATGGGTGGTAATCCACATTGTGGAATAACATGGATCTTTTCGGGTAAAGCTTTTACAAACCACTTTGTTAGAATATACCACTTAGAACAGTGGGAGAAAAAAAAAAGAACAGCTACCAATTAACATACATATACATTTGTTTCTTCTGAATACCTGAACTGAGAGACACCTGTTGATTATAAAACATATGCAAAGAAAGAAATATATAACTAACAGATGCTATCCCTGACCCAAACAAGAGAACAATAGAGATAGAGTGCTTTGTTTGAAACACTGCTGCCAGAAGCACTATCCCAGTATCCTACATGCTTTTAATGCTTCATGCTCTGAAGCAACTCTTTTTATCTCCAGGAACAGTGGAATAATTTTATGCATGTAGAGTTAGACTATGCACTTTTCTTGTTCAGCCAGTACAGTTTTCAACAGTGGGTAGCCACCAGGAAAAAATACTAAAATAAACATGGTAGGGATTTCTGAAATAATTATAGAAAATTTTCCATATATTGGACAAATATTACAGTTCTGTGCAGTTTTTATGTTTTGGAAATTGCAACAATATTTCTCTGTTGACAAGACTGACCTCAACCCTACGCAATGACAGAGCCTCTTTAACTACAGCAGTGAGAGAGGCTACATGGAAAACAGTTTTCTATACTGTTAAACTTCCCAGCTTTTCAAGTTCTCCCCCATCTTTCTTAAAAACTGAGAAAAAAGGCTTAATAAGTGTGTGTGTGTGTGCGTGCATATGTGTGTATGCATAGAAGTTGATTTTCATAGGCAGAGAAGAGGGATGGAGAAGAGAAATAAGATGAGACAAGTGTTAAAAAAACCCCTCAGACACACCAATGTGTGATAGTCAAGTACCTGTTCTGACATCCCAATCCAAGCTCTTAAATTATTAATACAGTTTGTCTTCTTTCCCAGTGGATGTTGTGCCAAAGTTGACTTACTTTGACTGAAATGTTTCATTTTTGAAAACCTGGCATTTTCCCAACAGTGACAGTTTCATTAAAGCTTTCCCATTAGGAAAAGCAATCATTCAGTGATGAGTTTATAAATGTGGACTCCACAGTACCTGTCCTACTGTCCATTGTGAGGAATGGACAGCAGCTCCATAGGGCTCCTGGAATGTAGCATACCCATCAGCACTCTGATTGTATTATATGTGGCACACAATAATGTAGAAAACCCATAATGTGATGAATATTTTATACCTTTCCTCATATAAATTATTAATTTGGTTATTCATTCACCTTTAATGAGCTAAATTAGAATCATATTTGAAACATTGTTTAAAACATCATCCATTTTTACTTGCCTTATAACATAAACACACTTTAAAGATTCCATATATCAAGCTGTAGACCACATTTTTCTTTAGGTTTACCTCCCCCATGCAGCCCTGCTGCCTCTAGTGATATTTGTATCTTATATTTTGCGTAGTTGTATGAAAAACTGTTAGTAGCAGGAAGAGCTGTATATAAGTGCCACTGAGGTTGTGAAAAACATGCAAGAACAAGTTATCATTTCTATTCTTCTAATTTCAATCTGGAAGAGATGCACAAAACTTCCTCTTTATCTGCTTCTTGTGGTCACAGCATGGGACTACCTGACGTGAAGCCACTCAAAATGACAAGGAGGCCTGGCTTCTTTCATTAGATGCCACCACAATTTAGACTCAGGTGGTAATACAGAATAAAAGCACTCCTTTCCATTGAGTGTACTCAGAGGAATGTGGAAAGCACAGGATGAAATTTTCAGAACAAAATGAAGCAAAGTGAGGAAAAACATAATGGGGAATGGAAGAATAATCAGAAGGAATGAGAGGATGCCAGGTAATGGGCCAGGCAAATGGCATCAGAATGCAAAAGGGCATGAAAAAGAAACAGAAAAGAGTAACCAGGAAGATGAAGGAAGCATATGTTAAGACATAAGACATCAAGCACAAGTGTTTAAACATTACCTGTGCACTCTGTCAGATATATCTGAAGGGGAATGTTTTATGCAGTCATGTTTTCAACTTTATGAGTTAGTAATTACATAGCCTGACTGCCTCAGAAAAAGTGAATTAAAATACAGTATTTAAACTCCTATGAGCCACTATCTCATCTACCAGGTGTTAGGCATTTCAGAGTAGCTTGAGGACTCTATTTATATGTATTATATGGCTTTAAATATTGCACAGATGTGAGTACAATCACATAATTTTGAGTGTGCACATTCAATAAGGCATCTGTGTTTTTCACAACCATAATTGCATAAAAGAGGGCATTGTGAATGAATTCTTGGATCTGTGATTTGAACATAAATATGTGGCAAATATTGTTAGCTCTCTATTAAAAGGACATGGGCTAAATACAATGAGTGTCGAGAAGAGGTATAATTTCCAAGTGTTATGTGTAAAATATCTCATTGGCATGGAAGATTCCAGCAAAATCTCAGCAATATGAAATGAATTACTTTCATTTTAGCTTTTTACTATGTTTTTCAAATAAATGTGCAATTTAACTAAAAAGCCCATAAAAAACAAAACAAGCAAAGAAACCCCACCATCCCTCACCATCAAATTCCTGACCCTTGTTCCCCAAGAAATGGCTTTCAAAGTTATATTTTTATCACAATGATTGACCTGAATGCAATTCTTGCTTAGATAGTTTTTCAAGTTTCAGTTCTACAATGTAAAGTGTTTGGTGAAGAGAAATAGCCACTGTTTATAAATTTTATAAAAAAAATTTATAAAGGCAGATACTGGTATTTCTCAGGAGTGATTCACATTGCATTGTTATCACCTGGCAGGCTCTGGTAGGCATGGTTGAGATGAAGTAACTACTTGTTCCCACCCACCTGAAAGAAGACCCTGACTGCATCCATAGCTCCTTCTCAAGTGCTGCTTTGTGCTAGTATGGAGTAGAGGGCCTTGGTCATGCATTTAGGCTGTTGTTTCACGTGGAAGGTGTTTCTCTGCTTCATAAGAATGATGTGTCTGCTTCATGAGAATGGTGTATGTCTGCTTGATCCCTTCTCTTTTGTCTGTCCTGTGCTGCTTATTCTCTCCTGGTTTGTACTGGAATAGGCAGAAGTATATGATCAACTGGTCTCAGATGGGCAATTTCTCTGTGCTAGAATTTCACTACATCAAGGGAAGATCAAATGTTTATTCAAACCATCTCCTGTGGTTTTAAGTCTAACCTCACAATCCTTTTCTTCTGAAAGGAACTAGATGTGTTCATGTTGTCAGATACGGCGGAAAAGCAGATTGAGGTGGTTTCCTTGCCTTTTCCAACATTTAGTTGTGATCCTCCAGGTAAGACTCTATGTCAGTGTGACCGCTAGTGTAACTGGTATGTAAATACTGTGTTCTTTAAATATGAACACAAGATGACAGAGTTTATATTCAAGAGCTTGACTTCACAGTGCCGCAGATGTGGCCCTTGTTGTGCCGGGTCACACTATTCAAACAGAAGATGTTTGCTGCAGAACTGAACTTTGACCAATACACCTGTGTTTGTTCTGGGGAGAGAGGCTTGGACTAAGCTATATGGAAGAGTCATTTTATTTGGTTTAAAAAAATCCCATTGACTAGGAACATTTTCTTATGATATAATGATACGTTTGTACCAGCAAAGCCATCTTCGTTGAGATTACATTTTTCAAGTTTAGTTTACATTGCAAGCATTGTTTATCAAAATACATAGCTTTAAGAGTTTAAAAACGTTAATAAATTATGTATCTGAGTTTTTCCATAATTTACATTCAGGACTGAATGTTGTCAAGACATGTTTTTGAAAACTTGATTTCAAGTTAAAAATTTGCTATAATTTGCTAACTAAATAAACACAATTTTTTTTTTTTCTGAAGTGCAAGCAGCAGAACGTGAGACATTTTTTATTACTGGCATCACTGTTGCTCCATGGCTAGAACTATGGCTCAAATCCTGAGCAATTTGTACCTAAAACCTGTACNTAATTTGCTAACTAAATAAACACATTTTTTTTTTTTCTGAAGTGCAAGCAGCAGAACGTGAGACATTTTTTATTACTGGCATCACTGTTGCTCCATGGCTAGAACTATGGCTCAAATCCTGAGCAATTTGTACCTAAAACCTGTACCACTGCCAGTTCAAGGTTATTGTATTTATACACCTATTTGGTTATTTTTCAGCAGACAAAAAAATTCCCAAACACCTACAGTATTCTTATTGTAAGGGTTTTTTTAAAAAAGAAATTCAGCACATCCTTCTGAGGAGAGAGTTATTATTACTACTGTAAAATCATTTGGAATGCATTTGCATGGCTTAATTGACCTTGAATAATGCAAACTCTTCCACTCCGACTGACATGAGATGGAAGGAAAAGGCAGTGAGACTTGCATAATCTTCCTATTAAATTCAAAGTGCTGAAATGAAAGGAAAACTGACTTGGAATTTGTCTTAAATCACTTTTCTCTTTCCCCAGTGATGCAGATACAGCAGGAATCTGAAAAGAATTTGGTTAGCCCTCAGGAAGGAACAATTACACTTAATTTCAAGACATTTAATAATGGCTGACATTTGCTATGGTCTGTGGAGTTCTCCTTTATAAAGATTAAGGTTTCAGAAATGGTAGTCAGGTTAATTTAAGTTTATAGTAAATTTTAAATTATTATTTTTTTCTGTTAGTGATTGCTGCTCACCATACTATTTGCCCATGCACTGTTCAGCACAGCAGTGCTGAGTTTTACTGAGATGCCTAAGCAGCTTTATTTGTCCATTTGCTCATCCATGCATCCATCCACAATGTGTAATTCCTTTCCACAGCTCTTTGAGATGGTTTTGTTTCCCTCTAACCTGTGATGACAACTCTGGTCTTCAGTTAAAATTCTTATATTTTAAAGAGACATTACAGTTACCTCCAGCATTTTCCTTTGGTGCTGGTGGAAAAAGAGCTTCTGACTGGTAACTTCTCAATTGTCTTTCCCCAAATTTTATTAATATTAAAATAATATAAATAGCAATGGTAAAAGGTATTGTAGAATTGGCATCGTCCCATTACAGGATGAGGATGGTCACCTCACAAACAGGGACGTGGACAAGGCAGAGGTGTTTAATGCATTCTTTGCCTCTGCTTTCAACATGGATGATGGACCAAGGGGGTCTCAGTGCCCTTAGCTGGAGAGCCAAGACTGTGAGAATGATCAGCTTCCAGTCAACCCTGAGCTTGTGTGGCATCTGCTGCTCCAGCTGTTTCTCTGCAAACCTATGGGGCCTGATGGAATTCATCCAAGAATCCTCAAAGAGCTGCTGATGTTATTGCAAATCCTCTCTTGATGATCTTGGGAATCTGGAGAGGTCCCAGCTGACTGGAACATTGGAGAACATTGGAGAACTGGAGAACATTGTCTCAGTTTTCAAGAAGGGCAGGAAGAAGGACCTGGGAGACTACAGGCCTGTCAGTCACACTTCAGTGCCCAGTAAAATCATGGCAAAGATTATTGTGGGAGGTACGGAAAAACACCTGGAGAACAATGCAGTCATCAGTCACAGCCAGCACAGCTTCATGACGGAGAAGTCCTGCTTGTTGAACCCAATTTCTTTCTGCAACTTTCTTTCTTTCTAGCTGATCTAGGAAAGGCAGTAGATGTAATCTTTTTGGACTTCAGCAAAGCTTTGGATACAGTCTCTCACAGGATCCTTTGGGACAAGATGTCCAGCACATAGCTGGATAACCATGTTATGGGGTGGGTGAGCAACTGTCTCATGGGTTGGGCACAAAGATGAGACTGAGGAGACGAGACCTCATTACGGTCTCCAACATCTCACGAGGGGAAGGTGGAGAGGCAGACAGTGATGTGTTCTCTGTGACCAGTGAGAGGACTCAGGGAAATGGCTTGAAATTGAGTCGGGGAGGTTTAGGTTGGGTATCAGGATAAGGTTCTTCACCCAGAGGGTGGTTGGGCACTGGCACAGGCTCCCCAGGGAAGTGGTCACAGCACCAAGCCTGACAGAGTTCAAGAAGCATTTGGACAACGCTCTCAGGCACATGGTGTGACTCTTGGGTGTCCTGTGCAGAGTCAGGAGTTGGACTCAGTGATCCCTTCCAACTCATCATATTCTGTGATTCCATGAAATGCCCTCACCGTGTTGTGGGTTGTTTATTTTGAAGGCACTATTTTCTTTTTTAAAGTCTACAGTCATATTTCAGAAAAAAAGCACATGGTGTTAATCTAATTTTGATTTGTTTTTTGTTGGATTTAGTAAGTTCTATTATTCTGATGTTCTATTATTATTTAGTGAGTTCTTATTCTGATGTTGTGATTGCCTTGAAGCTACATGGCTTATGGTGATTCTAACCACATCGGCATAGTTGAACAACAATAATCCAAATATAAGAGTTACAGGAGTACACATTACTAACCCTTCTGTTGCAGAACTGCAGTATCTGTGGAGAGAATTGGGCTTTGTTTTGTTTTAGTAAGCCTTCCTTTTCAGTTCACCAAAGGTTTTCCTGCTTGACTAAGTCTGAACGTGTATTTCTCAACCTCTCATATCAATCATTTCCTGATCTCTTCTGATTTTGTTTCATCAAGTTAGCAATATTTCTTTCATTGCTGTCTTCTGTGGTATTGTTGATAAATAGTATCATTTATTGTCTTTGTGGTTAAAGAGTTGATGGGAGTTGTCTGCAAAGTTACAAAGGTTCTTCAAATACTGGAGCTGCTTTCCAAAGAAGCTTATTTTTATAGTTCTCCAGCTTTATTAGAAGCTCAGGACTGTGTAGGGTCTTCAGAGTTTACTTAGTGATTCACATCACCATCCTTGTACCATATTTTTCCACATGGGAGGCTGTTTGGGACTTTGGAACAGTGGAAATCTCATGGCCTTCTTATTTCAAGAAGAAAAACATGGAATTAATATATTATGCTTTAGTAGATTTATTTATTTTTTCTTTTCTTTTACTGTATTTCTAATTATTTTGAGTATTCCATCATCCTTTTGCTGACATTTCAGTAAATGTACGAGACCAAAGATTAAAGCACAGTCAATGCAAGTGAGACTTTAATTAAACTATTGAGTCAGGATATTTCATTCTGAATATTATTGAACTTGCATTCTCTCACATTCTATCGATTAACTGCATTTACATGTAAGTTTTGATTTCACGTAGCCTATATTATTTTTAATCAAGATAATCTTGCCTTTAAATATGGCAATTTATTTCTGAGTCAATGTTAGTGAGAATATACTCTTTACTCTAGATTATTTATTTTAGGAAATTACTTGGAACAAGGCAAAGTACACTTTGAACCATCCACACATTTTTTCCTACTACAGCTAATGTAAGGCCTTTTGACATCATTTCTGGATTTTTAAGCAAATACTATGAATCTGTGTAAAGTGTATCTGTGAAGTACACATAAGCATTGAACAGAACAAGAGCTTGAAATAATTTCAAGTTCAAGTACCTGGCAACTTTTTTATCCCATAAAAGGAAAGCATTTTTTACATTTAAATAAATGGTTTGTATTAGAAATGGTGACCATTTCAGTTCAGTATAAGCAAAGCAAAACATTTGACCTCGCTTTTTGAAACAGCAGGTTTTGTTTGAAAATTGGTCTAGCTTAAGAAGTATTTGAACTCCCAAAGTGATAACACAACTTTTTTAGAATCAAATGATTTTTTTAGCATTTATTTAAAATTATTTTACATTTTGCTTATTTTTTGCTTCATTAATAAAACCACAACTCTGAAACTTTTAATCAAATTACTTCTTCTGTCTTCTTTACTATAATTAGGGTTTCAAGTGTACCATTTTGTATGGGTCTGTGCTTAGTCTCCTACTGTGTCTGTAGCCTTAGCCTGGCCCACTAGGCTGTGACACCAAGGTCAGATATGTGGTTGGTCTACTCTAGTACATTGACAACCTTGCTGGATTTAAGTTGACTTTACATTTGTATAAGTTGCATCCCACCAAACTGTAGACATTGTTTTTGCTTAAACTAGAGTAGTAGCTTATTATCATAATTTTTACAGCAAAGGGAGAAAAGTAAGCACTCTAAGATACAGCTCATCTCATTCTGAGGCAGATGTCTGCAACAGACCACTTACATCACACACGATGTCTGTTTATCCTGAGCAATTTTAGAGAGCGCTCAGAGGAGTTAGCTCAAAAATTAATATCTCTAGTGCAGCAGTCTGAAACCAGGTGAGATGAATTTTAATATCCATGGGCATCCCTACTCTTTCTTAAAGTCTTTAAATAAAATGTCTCTCTTAGCAAATGCATAATCACTTCCGAAATATTTATCACCCTACTAAGAACTTTGAGTAGAAAGGAATACATTTCCTCTGCTTTGAATGTTTATCTTCTAGTTTTACAGAAGGAACTGCACTGGGATGACATCTGTAAGTATCATGTTGTTTTATGCAAGATTCAAGCATTGCAGTAAGCCAATTTTTTAAATAAACCCTATCTGCTTTTAAAGTAATAATAATCTTGTCCCATCACAAATAATTCTGTGAGGATATCTAAAAGTCACAGGGTTTTTTTCTTCTGTTCAGGAGCTGTTCTTTCATATATATGAAATGATGAATAAAATTCTCTTTTAAATCTAGGGATTTGAGTAACTCGCTATTAGAAATTCAGATTCTTGCTAACTCTCAATGAAAAGAATCAAAATAAGTTAAGAGTTTTTCCTGCTGAGAAATATCTCTCTTTTTCAGTGATGAATGGATTGTTCTCAGGGAACTGCAGAGGAATTGTCTTGCTGCATTTGTTTAAATAAAGCCTATATTATTGGTTTTTTTGCACCTCAAAATGACCTCTCAGGTTAAAGTGAGTTGAATTCTTGCCATACAGTGAAAATTTGTATGGTCTCACTTTTAAAAGCACTGAACAGATACTGCTCATGTTGAAATCCATGAGTCCTGTGTGAAATAGAGCTTCTACAAATTCAGGCCAAAAAGATGTAGTGCAGTGTTATTATACCTAGACAAGGTTTTAGGATTTTACTTTTTCTCTTAAAAATCTTTAGGCTAAACCTCCTCAGATTAATGCCAATGTCTGAGGGTATTTGAGCACAATCTTACATGTGCTCACACACAATGTGTACAGTCCGAGGAGCAGAAGTCCATCTGAGCATTCACAGTGGCAATGAGCACACTCATATTGTGATGGAAGATTTGGCCTCCACAGCTCAAGGAACACTTTGTCAGTGCATAAATAATCACAGAATCACAGGATTAACTAGGCCAGAAAAGACCTTTGAGATCATCAAGTCCAACCTATGAATAAAAAGCTCTTCCTAGCAGTTTCATATGGAAAAGTATATCAATGATGAGAAAAAAATTACAAATGTTTGTATAATATAGAAATGTTCATACATGTATAAACATACAATAAATATAAAGCAAAGGCTTGGCAATCAGTAATTTCAAGGTTTTTATACAGTAGCTACTGCTGAAATTACTAGCCAGCAGGGTCACATTCCATTTTTTACTGTCTTAAAATGTCTTCAAAAGATCATTAGCTTTTGTTTTTAATATTATTGCCACTTTTTAATGGCAGTTTACACCACTGCCATTGGTGTAAACTGCTATTGCACATGCATATACAGCTGTGTGATTGCAGAATTGGATTGCTGGGAACTATGCAATATAACACATTTAATTAACAACACTGTAAAATATTCAGAATTACATGTACTCTAGCTCCTTCCTTCTCCATCTTTCACTGCTTTCCAGGACTGTGTGAGGAATGCGATGGGTGAAAAAAAAATTGAAGGATTTTTTTTGGCATTTGACAGTTTTTGTCTTGTTTACACACAGTGCTTAAGAGTCATTTCAATTTCTTTGTAAATTACAAATTGACATAGATTGTCTTGTAAAATCTTTGCAAACAATACAACAGTAATGTATATGGCACTTTATGTGGTTTGAGAAAAGCAGTACATCTGGGAGGAAAAGTGTTTCTTTCCATTGAGAAGGCTATGCCGTGATGTAGTATAAAGATTTTCTAAAAGAATGGACTCCTCTGTTGTACTTGCAAGCAGAAAAGCATTATTTTGTTTTTGTTTGCTCTATTAATCTTACAAACTGTACTTAGCCTGTCAAAATCTCCTTTTGGAGTTCTCTCCATGACCTGTGAAACATGACACATGAACCACGAAAATCAGACTCGTGTGTACTGAATTACTTTGTGGTACTGGTGGTTCTTTTGTAAGTTCAGCTAATACAGCTTCACAGGTCAGCTGTGGGTTATAATTGAGTTAGATCATGTCCTTGTGGCTTTGAAACAGCAGATCATGCAGCAAAACATTAACAGCTCTAACACATGTAACACACTAAAATCAGTCACAAGTAACCATAAATTCAACTATTTCAAGTAGTGTCTTACCTCTGGGGGTGCTACAAATTGTTACTTTAAATGTAGGTATAGGTGCGTTTGTAAATATCCATATTTATAGAAACAATTTTTATAGGTTACATTTATAACCTATATTGATGCTGTTACATTTACAGTTGCCTCAGATGGTGTGGTTTAATCAATGTAATGCAAAACTTCACCTATTTTGAATAAAGATGGAAGAATTTGTCACAGGTTTAGAAAAGAAAAATATCATATTTTGGCAAAGAATGGATTATATTTAATTTAAGCCATGCTTGGAAAATTCAAAGTTTTAACTAATGCAACATGAAGTCTGGGAAGGGTTCCCCACATTCTGCAGAAGCACCTCTGTTTCTTGTGATGCTCTTTCTAAAAATTATGTTTCTGGCTGTTAAGATCCAATTATTATTAAGGTTCTTTAGAAATTTCTCTGCCCGAATTAAGGTGCAAACGAGACCATATGCCAGTGACAATAATATGGGTTTTATTGTATAGTATGGTATGAGAGAGAGAGAGAGAAGGAAGGAAAGGAGGAAGAAAGGAGTAGAAAAATAGGTGGGGGGACAGAAAGAGAGTGACAGGGACAGAATAAGGAAAATATCACCATTCCGTGGATCCCAACAATGTTCTGTTGATCCTCTCCAGCTGGTCTTCTTGATGGTGAAGGTCCTCCCAAAAAGCATAGAGTCCAATGGGTTTATATACCCTCGAGCCAGGTAGCAATGTCCAGGCATGTCCCCCTGGGGGAGGGGGGCAGTCTCTTACAGCAGACTCTGGATCTGTTGCATCACGTGCAGCCCTGTGGTGCAAGGCCTAGCACTTTGGGGGGGGGTCTTTGATGGATTGTAACATCCCCGCAGCTGCCTCTCATGTGAAGGTCTCATGGATGTGGTCTGCGATGTTGGGGGTTCCACAGCTGGGCCAGTTTGTGTAGTGGAGGATGGATGTTTATTGCCTCTGACCGGAGGTTATACCACACACCCAAAACCTCCTCCTCCCTCGGTTGGGGGAAGTCTGTGTAAACCTGGCTTCTGTGAGCTGTGCTCTCTCCCTCCACCCCAGACTCAGCGCAGCTGGTGGCTTTGGCCTTTTGTGGATGCATACCTTTCCCTCAGCCTGAGATGACTGAACAGTAGGTTTCCCTTTACTTAATCAGTAGTTTTATTTTCAGTTCAAGGTCCCAGTCTTTAGGGAGGCTTCTTTGGTTGCAGCTTCTTTGTCATGAACAAAACTATACATCAATGTTTGAGGCATGAAAGTCTCTGACACTGGCAGAAATAAGCTGTGGTCCTCATTGAAGTCCTTCCCTCCAATGAGGTTAAGTTTATATGATCGGTGTCATGGATTTTTTATGGGTTAGTTTCACTAGTTCTCACAGATGAGTCTCACTGTTTGTTTCTAGGGAAGAACTACAACACTGCCTCCAAATTTCCCTCCCGGTGCTGCAGTGTACCTGCAGTGCCAATTGCTTAGCTTTGCCTTGAAAAGCAGAAATTACAGTGTTAGCGATCCAGAGTGAGAATTGGATTCTGCCAGAAGAGGAGAGTTGGGTCATTCCTGTAATGTGAAACACATCTGCTTCCAGAGCAGTATCTGCCCTGCAGGCAGTGGGCATGCCAAGTGTCATTTGCTAGTGTGCTTCCAATCTGGGATTGCAGCTTCTCCAAGGAACGAGCTGCTGACACTGAAAACCAGCTGGATGATCATGTCCCAGAAGGAGGCAGTGCAGAGAGCTCTGCTGTGGGGCTTACAGGACCTCCTGGCCACCAGTGGGGCTCCCATGCCCACCCTGGTGTGTCAGCTTGCTCCAGCAGGCACATCATGTCTGCCAGGAGGGGCTATCAGCATAAAAATTGGTCTTCCACTTCAGCCAAAGCTCCACATACCAAACTGGGATGGAAAAAGAAGTTAAACCATTGCAACAAATAAAAGGGTCATTGGAGATCCTACCTGGAGGCACGGTATGGGCTGGGTTTGTTGCTGCAGCCAGAGCTGTGTCACTCTAGGCTGTAGGTTTTGCTGAGCTTTGGATGCTCAGCTGTGGAGCTGACATGAAAAAATACCTGCTGTAAAGATAGAAGCCTGCCCTGGAGGCAGAATTGTCTGCTAGCAGAGATGAAAGTTGCATTGCTCTTGACTTGCCCTGAGGGTAGAGGCACACAGTGTCACTTCCAACTTGACAGCAGTTCTGCACTGCATGGCTGCCGTGCCAGTCTTGCAATACAAACTGCCTCCGCAGTAGGGATTCTCCTGTAGTACAGCAGGAAATATCCAGCAAAGGAATACATTCTGGGTTCTGATGAGCTGTGCAGACCTGCCTCCATGCACATGCTTCCAATTTTCAAAAAGTCTGGAGAGTGAGATTTGTTTCCCCCTTTCCTTCTCCGAAGTATTTGGTGTCTCGTGTTTATCAGGGCAGTACATGGTTGTAGCCTCAGCCTGCCTTGTATAATGTGAACTTTGCTTTGATATATGTAACTTGACTGAAAAAATTGGCAAGCTTTAAATAGGGATATTAATTTATTAATAAAAAGGACATTTATTTCTTGCTGTATGAAAGAGGGCCTCACTGTGGTCTTCATCTGGTCTTGTAACCTCTGGGGTCATGCTGGATATCAGAGATATCTGGATGCAGACTTGTGGGACTGAGGAGAATTAGTTTATCTTTATGACATGACTGTGTTTTACAAGAAGGAGCTTGCTCTTTACAAGAAAAAGCGTCATTCTGCTGCTTTTAAGGTAGAGGAGTGAATTAGCTTTCCTCGCCTCCCTATGTACCTGTACCATAAGGCTGCAAAAACCCCTGTGTCCACACTGCTTTTATTGGCATACCATTTTTGTGGGCAAAAGTGCTTAGATTAACTGATTCATTGCTAGTTTGCTTTTGTCAACTGAAGAAATGAAGCATAGACATGAGTTATTTAATTTTTTTTTTTTTTTAAGTTTTAATATTCTAAATTGATTCACTCAGCTGGAGATAAAGACTAGATTTAAAAAAAAAACCAGGGTGGTTTATTGTAGTTTCGGCTGCTCCATTTACATTATTTCAATTAAGTTTTAATGAAATTGTAAAGAAGTAAAATTAACCTGGATCAGAATATTTGGCTTGAGTGAATATTTTTAACTTGGAATCTGTACCTAATATTTTTAATAATGACAATACAGGACTGCGTCCTGTACTTTGAAATTAGTCAATAACTTTAAGATTGGAGTTACAGTGTCTTTTGTATCATTTACTTGCTAAACTCATAGAAAAATTGTTATAAATATCTGGGTTTATTAACAAAAGAGAGCAGTTTAAAGTAGGGGAAATTGTGCTTTATACAGTGCTCCATGCATGCACATTATATGATTGATTTTGAATTATTAGAGATGATATTTGTAGATGTAAATATTTTTCAGTATTTTTCTTTGGATGCTAACAAAGAAGCAAATCTCTTGCAACAAAGGGAATTATTAATTCCTGAAAGTGGTTTAATTGACTTCAAAAATTTTCTCAAAGTCTCAAAGACTTGACTTTGAAGAATGACTAAGTAAGGTATCATACAAGTGATGGCTCACTGATTGCTAGCCAAATTATTAATTCTAGTATCAGATCAGCCAAGAGACACAGTAAAGAAAGATGTGTACGAAAAATAATATCATTTTAGTGACAACATAAAGAAGAAGCAGAAGGCTTCACATACATTGATTAAGGCATTGTGACATGCGCTTTGTAAGTCAGCACTCTTGAAGCAGTTTGTTCTCTCCAGAAAGAGGACTTTGTGTTGTGCTCTAAGGCATTGGGTCACAATTGCTATAGGACTGAGTCAGAATTTAGCTAAAATACTGAGTACTAGAGACATGTAGGGGATCTTAGTTCAATGTGAGACACAATTTATTGGTGTGTTTGAGTTTTTTATTTGGTTGGTTGGTTGGGGTTTGGGGTTTTTTTGTTGTTTTTTTAGAGGTTTTAGGTTTTTTTTTTTGTCGTTGTTATTTTTGGGGTTTTTTGCAGGTAATGATTTAAACTGTAAGTAATGCTGTTTCAGAGACAAAAAGGAAAACACAACATGAGCATTTAAATAGGGGTTGTCCTAATGGACAGAACTGAGTTCTCATGAAAATAATATTTCCTAGGTCTTTCACAGACTTTATGTAACTTAGTAAAACCATGTTAAATTATTCTTTAGATTTTGTTCATGGTTTTAGCAGGAGCTGACATAGCTTTTCAAAAGGAGATCACCCCCAAAATTGCCTGCCTTGTGTGCAAACAAGCATAGGGTTTTTTCTGCTCTCTACTTCCACCTGCTGAAAATGTTTCAGTTTTCGGTCTAATCAACTCTTTACTCCTCTTCAGAGCAGCTGTAGGAAATCAAATGGAGATAACAGTGTGAGTCAAGTTCAGGAACATTCAAATCTGATCAGAATCTCTGTTTGGCTACATCCTACGTCAATGCCTACAGTAGTAAGTTTCTAAAATACAGGAAATTACACTCTCGAGAATTAAGTGCTCAAGACACCTATCTCCATCTAAAAATTTGGTTTGGGTTTGGTTTTTTTTTTTTTCTTTTTTAACTAGTGATAAGGGGCTGCTCTGTTTGTTGGGTACGTTACCACATTCTCTCCATGAATGTTAAAATGATAAATGATTGTTGCCTTCTCAATAAGGGAGCATGAGATTTGGTTAGCATGTAGGAAAATAAGGTCTTTGCATTTTAATGTTGGATTTAATACTTTTCTCCTTGCTTATGAAACTCATGTCTTTGCTTTTAACTGAAACTTGAAATTTTCATGTAAATTCAGAACTCCAGTAGCATGAAATATTGAGAAATAAAAAAGCTGAATAGTCTGAGACTTGTGATAAAGTTGAAGTGCCTGAATATAAGCTAAATTTATAAAGGAATATTTCTATATAAATATTTACTCTATTACTAAATATATGCTAAATAGATTTCATAATTTAGTTCACTAATTTATATGAAAAGGCTTTAGGAGTTTTTCTGTGAGTGATTTTGGCATGAAAGTGAATATTAATACCAAAAGTGTGTTTCAGTATTTAACTGTTGTTTATGAAGCAGTTATTTAGATTTGTTCTTTTATAGGACTAAGAGGTAGATAAAACTTTTAGCTGCCTGTATAAGTATGTATATTTCATTAAACCACCATCAGTGCTGTTCAGCATATATATCTGAAATAGGATGTCAGATATGGGATAAATTTACAATGTGATTTATCTCATAAAGTAGCTTCTATTCTTTAGCTTTTCCTAGTAGGGAATTGATACAGTGTTTGATATGAGGTATCACCTAAGTGTTACAAGTTGTCAAGTTATCATTTTTGCTCCTATGTTATTATAGAGTACTGCCTATCCAGTAGCACTGGCTTTGCTTTGGCTTTCCAGGAGAGAGCACTGCATGTAGTATATAAGGACATACATTAGAATTCACTGAAAAAGATCTCAGGCCTTGTATTTCTGTGTATTTGTAAAGCACTGTAAATGAAAAAGTCTATGAAAATGATGTAATGGAGTTATGATAATTTATGATCAATAATGCCAAATGAACCAAATCGTTAAGAAACCCGTCATGATATTTGTGTTCAAGGGGCTAATCCAAACCACATGAATGGGCAAGAATGACAGTCTTTGTAATCTGCTCAAGGTAATCATCATATTTCCTAACGATACTTAACAGGCAGCCAAGGACCATCCCACTATGATGCCTTCCTGGCTTCCTTGTTTATTTGTGATGATATCAGTATCATGACAGGAGAAGCAGAGGGCTCCTATGCTCACCTTGTGTTTGCTGTGAATACCTGTGCTGATTACTCCTCTGCTGTTCATGTCTGTTGGAGCTGAAACTGATTTTCAGCATTGAAGCCTCTCCTTTTACCTATGGTACCATGGAATATTGTCTCCATAGCACAGGGGCTATTCTTCTCTGAAATGCCTCCAGTATGCTTTTAAAATAAGGGGGGATTTTTGTGTTCAGAGTGGTGTATAAACCCGATGAGAGATTTTACAGCTAAATGGCTCTGATGCTGATCTAGAAAATCATCATGAATCTCTACCCATTTCTATATGTTCTGAAGCAGTGAAAAAATGACGTGCAACTCTGTATATTCCGTTTCTACTGCTAACAGCAACATTAATAAGGGTCAGGGCTAGTGAATTTTTAACCTTGGTGGTGCCCTGCCTTGCACCAGAAAGATGTAAAATATCAGAAATTTATTTGTTAAGTAATGTAAATATGCATGTGGCTGGCTTGTTTTAAAATGTTACAAGACCCATAAAAATCCTTGAAATACATTTATTGGTTAAGAGAAGTGGAGCTGCAAAGTTTCTGAAGTAGATATTAGTAAAACCTGTTCAAGCACTGAAAAATGATAGGGCAGAGTAGAAGCCAGGACTTGGGAATTGACTGCAGACTTCATCAGCTGTTCATAAAGTTGAGTTGGTCATTGAACAAAAAAAAAAAAAAAAGATGAATTTTACATAGTGCAACATATGTACTGTCTCCTGACACAATATATATTCTGCAAAGCATTAGCGGCACATTCTTGCCGGATATTGACTGTTCTTTAGAAATCCCAGGTATTAGAAACAAACTGATCTGCCATGCTGTCAATGTATACTTTCTCAAACACTTCTCAGCACAGGGTTTTTCTTTCAACTTATTCTCCAGTTCATTGCCAATTTTAATTAGCTTAAAAAAAGGAATTTCCATAATTTTTCTCTAAATAACATTTTTGATTGAGTATAACTATAGATTTTCTTGTTGCTTCATCTGAATGTACATTCTTTTAAGTTCATCAGAAGTTGCAGAATTTCACACTGCTAGTACCATCCTAATATTATCCACTTAGAATCTCAGGTGTGTTTGCATGCATCCGCATCTTTGGTGGATTTTTATAGTCCTTTTCATCCTGTGCTCAGTATTAACTGTTTTAAAATCACAAATAGCACTTGTGATTTAGGTTCTACCCAGACTGTATGCTTTCTGTTAGTCACCATTATTGCACTGTCTGCATAGTGAAAATAGTAACCTATAACTCTTATCCCTACTCATGCAAAATCCTTTAGATCTCATTGTTTGAGGACAAGAAATGTGGTTTGACAGAAAGTAGAATTGAACAATCTGGGTTTTTCCATGAGAAATACATAGCAATTAAAAAATTATTAAACCAAAGAAGCAGATAAGTCCCATTCCATAACAGTTTGAATACCAAAGTTTTAGCTACATTCTTGTAACTGTTTTGAAAATTCCTGCAGGCATACTCTTCAACCAAAATTATATTTTCTACTGTTCAGTTTTCATTTAATATTCTGTTAAGGTAAAATGAGGCAGAGATTTGATGCTGTTGATGCAACTGAGATACAAATGATGTGCTAAAACTGCCAGAAACTATTCAGATCTTTCAAGTAGTAAACCAGAAATAGCATTGGTCCGAGTTCTTGGTTACCAATTCTTAGTTATATGTGACTCATCCATATGACAAATTTTTTTTACTTCTACAGATTTCAGTCACATATTTGTAACATATTAATTTTGAAGTGAATAAATTACAAGCACAATGTACATATGCACATGTTGTACGATATGCTTTATATTTTAATTAAAAACAATAAACCATGTATCTGCATTCCTATCTGCTACATTAGATTGAAAATGAAGAGCTGTATTAAGGTGTACTGTGAGACAGAAGTAAGTGATGCCATAGAAAAGTCTGCATATATGATTTCAAATTTGATTTGTAATTTGGAAAATTATTGTTATTAATTTCTGCAGGAGGAAGCAAAGAGATTTATTTTTCATGCCCTAAATCTTTTCACTTCATCCTCTTATCACCAGTGTTTGCATCCACGAAGAAAAGACTTTCCATCACCTGGTGATCAGAGTGTACTGCTTTTAAAAAAATTATCCTAGCTGGGTTCACAAATATTTTAGCTATTAGTCAGTTGCACTACCAATAACTTGTCACTACTGGCCAAACCCACAGCTGAATGCATAGAAAGGAGAAAAAAAGGCATCAGCTTTATTTGGTTGTCTTTAAATTACTGTCTCATGTAACTACATTGTGAATAGCTGAAACGTATTACACAGTTAGTAATGCCTGTGGAAAATTAAGAAAACTTGAAAAAGCTTAGTGAAAAAAAATTTCTATTTTAATTTTTTTTTTTTTAATTTGAGAAAATATCTAAGGAAATGCATTAGTTGTTTATTTGTCTGTCTGTTGTATTTTGCTTGAAATAATTTAGTCCTTTCTATACTGTCTTACCATTCTAATTACTTTTGGCAAAGGTTTTCCTATTTATCTAAGATTAAACCCAGCACCTTAATGAAAGGATAACAACAGGAACCAATAAGAAAGAAAGAATCAGACCTTGTCTCTGTGTGTTTGCTTTGTGAAAATGTTCCTAGTGATTCTAAGCAACTGAATTACAGGAATATGAATGCAAAGGTATTTTATAAAATTACTAACCTGCCACAGCAAATAAACATAAAAACACAAGAATAAACAAATTTACCAGAATTATGTCAGTGGTTTGATGGTAGTGGCACACTAAGCCTTGAGAACAGTGTCCCCTTTGCTTTTTGGTAATACTGCCACATACCTGATTACTCTTACAAGTAGTTTATCCTGATGGATCCAAAGAAATGGATTGCATGGTGCTTCTGCATGTACTAATGAAGTTCGGAAAATGTTTTGGCTAAATAATGAAAGAACAAGGACTTTAGAAATATCTACCTGTCACTGTAGTTCCTCCTGCAGCAAAGCAGCATTCACTTTAGATCTCTGTGGAGTGGTGGGACACATTTCTGTACAGCTGGGCAGTAACCATCCCATTGTCTCGCAAAATTTTTCTTTTGTTTAAAGGTAATGTTAATAATCCACAAAGAGGTTTTCAAATGAACTTGATTTCTGTTTTCCAATTGCAACAGTACTTTAATAATACTCTGGAAACTCTTAAAGATATCAATTTTTCAAAATCTGTTCCTATTTCAGCAGAAATGCAAGTTGCAATACTGACTTTCAAATTAGAAAAAGGTTCTAGAAACTCACGTCATTTTACTGTTTTTCAAATAGTGCTGTTGGAAGAGCATTAAAATTTAGCAAACAGTGAGTGTTCATCAATTTAAAATGCTAAACTTCTATAATCAGCCATTCAAAGAATATTATATAATCAAGATGGTAGCCCCTTATTATGGCATTTGGCTGATGGACTGCAGCTCTTATGACTCTAATCATTAGTTTAGGGATTTAGCTATATAGAGAATGGGCACAAAATCCTCCTTTAATCTTCTTTCTTCCACTAAAATTGTGACCACTGTAGGATATTAAGGTAACAAAGTTATCTTTATAATGGTTTTGTGGAAGTCCATTTTAGTAACATGAGTTAGGCAAATCTACTTTCTTGTCTTAAGATAGTAAATTAGATATTTAGAATTGATGAAGAATAAGCTGTTCACTGCATAGTAACCTTTTAATACAGTGGCTTGTCTTTATGCATACTTTATACATAAAATAGAATTGTTCATATTGAAACAATGTCCTTGTCCAATGGGCAATATACTTCTTGTATCTCTGACATAAATGTAAAAAATAACTTTGAATTTTCAGAATTTGTGGCTGCTTAGCTCTGGTGATTCTTAAGGTTTCTGTAGCTGGTTTTTAACCGATTTAATATTTACATGTGGGCCCTTCATCTGTTAAATGGCAGCACAATCCAGACGATACTCTCAGTTATGACAAATCTAAATTTTTTAGTGTACTGTAAGAGAAAAATATGGTTGTAATTTGTGTAATGTTGGCTCTGCTCCTGGTAAAGATTGACTTTGTCTTACTGTATATAGTTACTGAGGTAGACGTGTTAATCTTTATGCATACATGTCAGCTAAATCAGAACCAAGTAAATTTCACAGGTTTTAATTTTAAGCTTATCTTGATTTTTAATTTTTTTTTTAGCCTATTGGCTTTGCCTGTTCTTCCCTAGTATTTAAGCAGTTCGATTTCAGTCATTGAGATGCCTGAAGGCAGAAGTAAACCCTACTAGTCACTAGTGGGGTTCTGCAGGGCTCCATTTCAGGGCCTCTTCTCTTCAACATCTTCATCAATGGCTTGGACACAGTCTGGAAGGAATACTAAGGAAGTTGGCAATGGTACTAAATTGGGAGGAGCTGTTGACTCCCTCAGAGGAAGAGAGACACTGCACAGAGACCTTGATAAATTAGAGAGATGGCTAATCATGATGGAGTTTAAGAAACACAAGTGTCGGATTCTGCAACTGGGACAGGACAACCCTGGCTGTCCATATAGACTGAGAATGAGAGGCTGGAGAGCAGTGCTGTGCAAAGGGACCTGGGGGTCCTGGTTGATGGAAAGTTGACTGTGAGTCAGCAGTGCCCTGGCAGCCAGGGGGGCCGGCTGTGTCCTGAGGGCATCAGGCACAGCATCACCAGCCGGGCAAGGGAGGGGACTGTCCCGCTCTGCTCCGCACTGGGGCGGCCTCACCTCAAGTGCTGGGGGCAGTTTTGAGTGCCACAATATAAAAAAGACATTGAGCCATTGAAGAGGGTCCAAAGGAGGGCCATGAGGATGGTGAAGGGTCTGGAGAGGAAGCCTTATCAGAAGCGGCCTGACGTTGTGTCAGGGGAGGTTTAGGATGTCAGGAAAAGGTTCTTCACCCAGAGGGTGGTTGGGCACTGGAATAGACTCCCCTGGAAAGTGGTCACAGCACCATCCTGACAGAGTTCAAGAAGCTTTTGAACATTTCTCTCAGGCACATGATGTGATTTTTGGGGCCAGGAGTTGGACGTTGATGATTCTTGCAGTTCCCTTCCAACTCAGAATATTCTATGATTCTTTGATACTATGGTGTATTTTACATGAATATAACTACCTTATACCTTGTTTCCTTTAAACTTGATGATGTAATCTTATCTTCTGTGACTGAAGCAAAAAAAAAAATTAATTTTTTTATTTTGAATCAGAAAGCACAGAGTAAATAAATTTCACAAAGTTAATCTTGAATGAAAAATTTGTCACTATTAATGTGAAGAACAAAAAGTGGGATTTTCATCAAATCATGAGTCACAATTTGCTCATTTTATTCAGCACATTTCAGTCATCACAGGTTTCATAGTACAACACCACCAGTAGTAAAAGAAATATTAAATATTTAGGCATTAGATGTGTCTGAGAAGCAAGCTTTGTGCAGCCCGTGGATGGAGAAACTGAGGAACAGAAACTCTTCCAAGTCACCTGTAGAGAGGCACAGTTCATTCTGATAATACAGAGTAAAACCTCACAGGCTCAGCTGTCATCTTCTTTCTACTGAAGCTCACACAGCACATACTGAATTCCTCTATTAGCATAGGAAATACTCGTGTTACTTTGTCAGTTGTCAAATCTGTCCTGTGAGGACCAGGAGCTCTATTCAATGATCCTGATGGCTTCCTTCCAAAACAGCACATTCTATGATTCCTATTCCTGGTACTTTTAATGTGATTTGCTGTCAGTTTGCTCCACCATGAATCTTTTTGGCTTCAAGGGACCACTCTTAAGAGTAGGAGCACAAGAATCTGTGATTGCAGTTGATAATTTTTGTTTGTGATCAAGTATTTGATGAACTTAAATTTACACAGAATTTTTTCAATAAACATTGCACCCTGCTTCTCCAAATAGTTATCTCCTTCCTGAGTAAGTGGAAACATTTGGATAGCACAAAAGCAAGCAAGTCAAAATTTGTGGTTAAGTTGCTTAATTAATGTGCTGATGCAGACTAATACTCAAAAAGTCTACCCCTACATCTCTAAGGCTTCTAGCATGCCTGAATGCCTTTATTAACATCCAAGGCATGGTGAATAAAGAACAGTTCAATAATGCTATTTTGGACAATGATGTAATTCAGTCAAAATTAGACTTTTCTATTGGTTTGGCAGAGACTGAAACTATTTTCACTCAGTAGTTCCCAGGTATGCGATGTGCATGCTGCTGTACTGGCAGGCAGTAGCAGCACTGCCTGGAAAGCAGTTGAAGAAAGGTGGTTGACTGATCAGAAGTGTGACTGAGCTTCTATTGTTAATATTCCATGGTGTCAGCATGAAATATAAATGTATTCTTTAAGATCCTTTTAAAAAATAATAATAAAGTAACTGAAGTTCCAATCAATCTAAAGGTGTTAAGCTTTTCAAAGAAACAGATCAAGCTTTTTTATAGTAAATGTGAAATTCAGATGGTCCATATCACCAGTGTGCCAAACTTAGCACTGTGCAGGAGAATTGTCTACGAGAGCTTTATGCATTCACATTTGAGAAAAGAAGTGTGGGTAAAAGAGAAAATTGTTGCCTTGTTCAGACTCATAGTATTGTAACAATCCCAAGGAGTTTTTGAGCATAATACATTTGGTACTGAGAAAGAAATAACCAAGAAGTTAGATTGGTTTGTAATAGAGCTGAGAATATTCACACATTTTGTGGAGGATGTATTTTACACATCATATAATTGGAAACAGAATTATAGGGTGAACTGCAAGTCATGGAAAAAGAATTATAATGATTTGAACATACTGTAGCTCTTTCTGAGGGTGGAAAGTAACAGAAATATCAAACTGAACAACAAAAAACCTGATTTTCTTACATTACAGTTAAAAAGAAACATTCAAGTTTTATTCTTGAACACAAATAACAAAGTTGCAGAATGAATATTTAAAAGAAGAAAAAAAACCCAGGTAAATTGAGTAAGTTGAAGTGTAAAACAGTTATATCTAGTTTTCAGGCTGTTAACAGTCAGAAATGGTATAGCAGAACCTTAGAAAGAACATAAAAACCACTGGGGGGGAGGGGGGGGGAATGTCTCTCTTTGTAAAGGTTTCCAGTAATAAGGATTGGTATGATTAAAAAGCATTTAATGACAAAGAAAATGAAACAAAAGAACTGTGTTTGGCATTACACATACATAGTTCCTAAAACTAGGGATATAAAAGATTATACTAAGCTTGACCAGTGAGTGTGTATTTTGATCTTATGTGTACTGCAAACAGTTTTTTCACCAGTGTACTCAGGCACTGCATAGAATAGCTTGTGCTTGACTGAAGTATATTTTTTAGAAAGATGTCTAGTTTTCATTTGAAGACATTGAGAGGTAGAAAATGAATTACTTTTCTTGGTAGGTTTTTCCTAATAGTTACTTTGAATTTTTCTGGCTTTGGCTTCCAGCTATGGAGTTGTATTAAGCCTTTTTTTGCTAGAGACCTGTAGGAGCCCATATTTTTTCTCTTTGGAATTGCTCGTATAGTGCTGTCAAGTCACCTTTCAAATTTTCTTTGATGAACTGAGCAGACTGACATCTCTGAACATTTTTACAAGCAGCTGTGAAATACATTTTTTACCTCCCTCTGAATGGCTTGAGATCATTCTTTAAAATGCCAGCCCTCAATGTAATTTACCATGCTACCATATTTTAGCTCATCACCCATAATTTTCTAATTTCTTAATGATTGATATGTTGTATAATATAATCCCTAAATTTAACTTCCAAGGAATCATAGTTACATTTATATTTGACTAATGACTTTTGCTTGAAAGCTGCTTTGGCCGTATATCTGCTAATCTGTTCTAAATTCAAATTAGTCTAAGCTTTGGCAATACTGTGTAGACCTAATAGAATCATCATAGAATCATAGAATGGCTGGGATTGGAAGGGACCTTAAAGATCATCTTGTTCCAACTCCCCTGCCATGGGCAGGGACACCTTCCACTACACCAGACTATTCAGAGCTCCATCCAACCTGGCCTTAAATCCTTCCAGTGATGGGCCATCCACAGATTCTCTAAGCAACCAGTCTCACAACCCTTACAGAGAAGAATTTCTTTCTAATACCCAATCTAAACCTACTCTTTCAGTTTGAAGCCATTCCCCCTTGACCTGGACTACACGCTTTTGAAAATAGCCCATCTCCATCTTTTTAATAGGCTCCCTTCAGGTACTGGAAGCCCAGAAATAGGTCACCCCAAAGCCTTTTCCAGGCTGAACAATTCTCTCAGCCTTTCCTCACAGGTGAGATGCTCCATCCCTCCAATCAACTTGCTGGCCTCCTCTGGAGTCATGCCAACAGATCCATGTCCTTCCTGTGCTGGGACTCCAGAGCTGGATGCAGCTCTGCAGGTGGGGTCTCACCAGAGCAGAGCAGAGCACAGGGGCAGAATTCCCTCCCCCAGTCCCCATGGTGCTCTGGATGCAGCTCAGGACATGTTTGGCTTTCTGGGCTGCAAGTGCACACAGCCAGGGCATGTCCAGCCTCTCCTCCACCAGGACCCTCAAGTCCTTCTGGACAGGGCTGCTCTCCATCTGTTCATCATCCAGCCTGGATTGACACGGGGAGTTGCTCCGACCCAGGTGCAGCATCAGGTCTTGTTACACCTCATGAGGTTCCCCTGGGCTCACTCCTTGAGCCTGATAAGTGTGGTTTTAAGTGGCAGGCACTATCCTTTTCAAGCCTGCTCATAGCTCCCAGAGGTGCTGCATTTGCTTGGTTGTCACATTCATTTTCAGTTGTTTTGAATTGTCTGGCTGTTTTGACTAACATTCAGTTGGGTAGAACAACTCTGTCTGTGGATGTTGCTGGAACTTATTCTCTGCAGATCACAGAACTGGTATCTTGAGTTCCAACAGGTAGGTGTCAGCATATCCAATTTTTTTTTTTTTTTCATTTTTTGTTCTTGTTTGAATCTAAGCATTTTCAGTATCATTCTTTCCTTTAGCAGGGCTTAAACAGTCAAGCACTTACCAATTGTATTTCCACATTACCTTACCATCACCTGCATTTCTTATCAGTATCCTAGATGTACCAGAAAATTTAATGATTATGATGCATCTCAGGATCACATACTGAGCTTTAAGAACAAAGGAAGAACTATATTTAGACTGTAGGCTCATCTCTCCTAATATCTTAACCTCTTCAACAGCATCTTATAAACAAATATCGAAGGAGTGAAGAAGAACAGAATGATCCTTTCCTTGCATATGCACTCAATGGCATTAGCAATTGCCTGAGGAATTGCAATCCAAATCGTTGTGCTTAATAGCCACTAATGGATTTATCACATCTTTCCTACAGATCTTAAATATCTGGCTTTTGTTGTGCTCACTGAGGTATTCCAACAGGTCACAGTAAAGACTGTATTACTTTTTTCAGATTGTTAAAAAGCAATAATAATGCTTAATAAAGCTGTTAATAAAATCCTCACTCAACAAGGCATATTCTGGATTAACACTTAATTTGTTTCTTTATGCAGGTGGTTTTGTCTGGTTTTGGTTTTGTTGGGGTTTTTTTATTACTGCAGTGAGTGGGCAAGAGCCTTTCCCACTATGACTTTTGTTGTAGTTTTTAAGATCTATAAAATCTTAGAGCTGCTGAAGGGAAATGGGACTCCTGTACCCACAAAAATAAGTGCATTTATAATTATCTTTGTGGCCTAGAAAGTCAAAGCAAAGATAGTGTACCCTGTCAGTCTCCTCACTCACTTTATCTTACTGATCCCTTTGCTGTTGTAGGGAAGAATTACCAATGAAGCAAACAAAAAATAGGTGCTTAAGGAGGGAAGAGGGCAAACAGCACTTACAGAAAAATCTCTTGTTGAAAATCCAGCCTCAAGCTTAGTCCAGTCTGATGTTTGGAATGACAAGCAATAAAAAGAGACAATAGAGGATCCTACCCAAAGGCATCGTCCAGCAGTTTTATATTTTGATGTTTCACTATGATAAGAACAGTCCTGCTTAAGGTTAACTGAAATTGTTCCCAGATCACCAAAAATACAATCAGAACAGCTGTAGTGATGGCAGTAAATCTTCCCAGGCTGCCCAACTAGTTTGTATGGACCTTTTGGGCCATTTAACAATCATGGGATGAGGAGAGTGGGCAGGAACATAAAAGACAGTGAAAGCAGCTTTATCTTTGCCTTTTGTTACAGCTGCCCCAGGTGCTGATGCTCCACAGCGCTGTACAGTCGCTTCACACCTGTCAGTAGTTGATTTCTGTTGGCTTTTAAAATTGAAGTTTTGGCATCCTTGCCTTCATGAAGTGTCCTTAACCTCAATTTGAAGAACAACCATAAGCCCAGGCTTGAAATGAGATCTGTGCTCCTAAATTAAGGTTTCTGAGCCTCCTGATGGTAGCAATCTGTTTATCGTTGCAGACCTGGAAAAATTAATCAATAACATTTTCTTCAGCTGTATTGCTTTTCAAACTCATTCCATTTCTACTGGTAGACTTTACCCAAGATCAGGAATCTGTTGAAGCCTGGAAATGAGAAATTGGATACTCAGAGCTGCTTATACCAGCTTTCAGTTATCTTCTATAACTTTTGCTAACTACAGCACTAATTTCAACCCTTGCTTTCTCAGATTTCAATTCCAAACCCAGCCTTCAGTGAGATGGCAGAGTAAGAACTAAACTAAAAATTAAAACTAAGGTGCTTTTATCTCCTGATGTCAGCTGTCAGCTTTGCTCATCAGTCTGATAGGATTTAGCAATGGTTCAGGCTGCACAGCTCCAGTCTCTCTAAACCTGAACATTAACCTCAATTGTATCTCTTATCTTTTAATACAGACTTGACATCTTACTTTTATCTTCTAAAACTGAAAATAAGATATTCAAGTCTTCTAGTGGTTAATAAGTCAGTCTCTGTAGCTCTTATTTTCCTTAGGTTTTTCAGTCTTCATCTACAGTGACAATACTAGCTGAGACTCTGGTGTGTCCAAGCTGTGTTTTAGAAGTTAGAAGCATTGCTTGGTTTTATTTTGAAAAGTGGTTACTAATGTCTAGTGCTAATACTATTCGCTTGCCTCTCATTAATATCCTTAATGGTTTTTACAATGGTTTAATCTCCCTTGTTTCATCCTTCAAACGGAACCTTTTTTTGATAATGAATGGCTTTCCAAAGTTAAGGAATTACTTTGTTCAGTGCTTGCAAATTGCATTGAAAGGATGGCATTTTACGAACTTCTGTCAGCTTATTATTCACATGTCCTACTGTGCCATCTGTGTTTTGAGATGATTTTTATTTCAGAAATTGTTTTTGTAAGAATTTTGAGTGAGTAGCTGGATTTTTCTGTGCTGGTCTACACTAAACCCCATAAAATCCACAGTGCCGTTCACCAACTTGCAAACTCGTAGCTGTTGGTGTCAGTGCAAGGTTGTTACAGGAGCTCACAGATAAGCCATATCCAGCTCCATCCATAGGTGTAGCTCCTGCCTTGCATGTACCAAACAGCGTCATGGATGTTAGCGACCTCTCTGACCCATGAGGTTTGCAGGAAATGCAAAGCACTGCATATGTGGACACCCACATCTGTTCCCCAAAGCTAGTTACAATATTTGCTTAAAAGATAAGGAAAGTGCAACTTTCTGTGGTGAAGTAAATATCAATATGGAGGTAAAAATAAAATGAATCATAAAAAATGTTTACATTTTGTGGATCTATGAGAATGACAGTCTGCATATAACCAATATTATCCAATAATAAAATTATATTCTGAAGAATGCTGTGTCTTTAATCTGTTTAAACATACAATTTGTACATCAAAAAATATCAATGAAAGCAGACTCCACTTTTGGGAAAAAAACCTAGATTTATAAATTTATGGTTTTAGGTTTTCATTAGTATTAAACAGAAGGGTTGTTTTTTTTTTTCTGAGACAAACAAAAAGACTGTCATTTTATCTGCAAGCCAATTTAAGAGAATACCTGAAATGTTAGGGAATTGGAAGTGTTATCAATGTATGCTTTGAAATGTCAATGACAAATTACAATGAAGAAACATTACTTTAGCAAAATGAAGTAATGTTACATGATCTAATGAGAGTTTCCCAGTGAATAAATGTCAGTTTAGCATAAAGAATTATCACTTCCACTGTCATGACTAAAAAGGAACTGAAAATCCTACTTTTTTGAGGAAAAAAACAAGTGATTTTTCTCTGAAGGATTTTTCAGTTTTATTTTATAAAAGGTATGAAGAAAGGTATTTGCAGTGCCAATAATGTGTAAAATCATGCAAAAATGGTTTGGGTTGGTTTTTTTTTTTACTGAAAAGATATGCAATTTGAAGTATTAATTTTTTTTTAGTACTGAAGTCTGTTTTATTCAAATAGGATATTGTCTTCTTGAAAACTTGACTGTAAAAAGTAATGTTTCATTTCTGTTTGGAATAGATTTTTTTGTCATTGTGTGATTAATTTCTCACATGCTTTAATTCTTTCCTTCAGAGTGTTAGGATAGTTGAAGAGAAAATGAAACATTCCTTGGAAATAATAAGTTGTCAGATTTTGCTTTTGTTTCCTGTGTGGCATATGGATATGTTTAAAACATAAACTAATACTGCTGGAGAATGCTTTCAGAATATAGATAGGTCAGACAAAAACATTTTCAAAACTAATTGAGTCCAAAGTGTGCAAAGATAAATGGTTCATACTCAGATTTTATCTTCTGGAGATTCATAAATTCCACTAGCAAGCACAAAGCTGTAGTGCAAAGGATTGGTTTTTTTAGTAGTATCTGTCAAGCCGAGAGATAGGAGTCTGATAACAAGACGATTTACTCCAATGCTGAAATAGAATCTAGGAAGCTGATTTTAGGTACTTATTTTCTAAAAGTCTTGACTCGAACATTAAACTTACTCTATAAACATCTGCATATGCGATAAAGAACTCGTCATATAAATATCTGTACACATGAGGAATGTTGAACTTAAATTCCCTTATTATTTAATCTGTTATCATTTAGTATTGCTGATGGTAAAACCATCAAACACAACTTTTTAGGGGGCAGGGGGAAAAACCCACGAACTTCTTGAAATGCAGAAGGAAGTTTATGAATAAGCCACTATTAATCCAGTAATAATGACCTAAGGAGGTATTTTAATTCCATACACGCTAACATATGTTAACCAGAAAAGGAAGGTCAAAGAAGGCATACCCCTTTGATAAACAATGCTATAAAAATGTTAACAATTGATGAGAAGAAGACTGAAGTACTCAACAACTTTGTGCCTCAGTCTTCACTGGCAACCTCTCTTCCCACACTTCTCAAGTGGATGGACAGCAGAATGGGGGCTAGGGGAGCAAAGTCCCTCTTACTGTAAGATAAGATCAGGTTTAAGACCATATGAGGAACCTGAATATACATAAAACCTGGTGATGTGCATCCCAGAGTCCCGAAGGAATTGGCAGATGTAGTCTTAAAGCCAGTCTCCATGATATTTGAAAAGCCAAGGCAGTCAGGTGGAGTCACAGGTTAGTAGAAAAAGAGAAGATGGTACCCATCTTTAAAAGGGATAGAGAGGAGGACCCTGGGAATGACCTGACCTCTACACCTGGGAAGACTGTGGAACAGACCCTCCTAGAATCTCTGCTAAGACATATGGAGAACAGGGAGGTGATTCAAGACAGCCAGCACGGCTTCACCAAGCTCAAGTCCTGCCTGACCAATCCAATGGCCTTCATCAATGACTTGATCACTTAAAGGGGTGACTTCATCACTGGACAAGGGGAGGGCTACAGATGTCATTTATCTGGAGTTCTGTAAAGTCTTTGACATGGTCCCTCACAATATCCTTCTCTCTAAATTGGAGAGAAATAGTTTTGATGAGTTGATGATTGTATGGATAAGATATCCTTAACTATATCCTCAATTCAGCCCAAGAAAGTTTCCTTCCTAGTTAAAAAACCAGGAACAAATTTATTCTGAAAATCATAAGCACATTCAATTTTTGCTTTAAGTGTATATGCTTTGTATCAACTACAACATGACAGCCAAACCTTTGAAGGTCTCACAATGTTCCAATTCCCACAGGCCTGAAAGTATCCTATTTTGCAATTAACCTAGCATATACATTCCCAGGCTACTGCTGAATAATAGCAAAAATTTCATCAATGAAAGTTGAATTCAGTAAGTGTTTTGCCAGCATAGACATTTTCTCCCAGATTCATTCAGCTGGTAGACAGCAGTATACAATAGTTTCTTTCCAAACAGGAGGAGAGAATGATCTCCTTTCCTTTCTAAGTATTTCCCATATTAGTCAAAAGAATAGGAACTGTACTCAACATACATATTCAAAAGGCTGATTTTTGCCAGCATAGAAATTTGGTCTAAGTCACTAAAAGGGAAATTTAAAGAGAAATGAGAAGTTCTGTGTGGACAATCCAAAACCACTGAGGATTACATGTGTTGTGATTGCTTATTTTAACTTTTGGTTAGGTTGTTTTTGGTTTTTTTTTTTTCATGACTCATAGAACAGTTTGGGTTGGAAGGGACCTTAAAGATCATCTTGTTCTAGCCCCCCTGCCATGGGCAGGGACACCTTCCACTAGACCAGGCTGCTCAAGTCAGGCTTCATGTAGTCCATAATTGGCATGGACAGTTTATACTGCTCTTATCTGTAGGTTTGATGAAGGCAGCAGTAATTAAACCAAATGAAACAACAGGGAATACATAATTCTGTTCTTGGAAGTGTCTCAATTAACTTTGATAAATGGGATACGGAGAAAAGCCTGACTCATCTGGAAATAAGAAGTGTGGCAAGAAATGCTAAATAAAGCTCTTTAAAACAAATGTCATTTTATGCCACTGAGCTTGGGGTAAAATGAGAGTGGGATATCAGCTATCTTCTCTTCACATGCCAAAAGGCACTGTGTTTCTTACTATTGTGGGGAAAGATCCTGAAAGATAGGAAGGAGAAGTTATAAAAGAACTAAGAAGAAAAGCATGTCAGGTCTGGGACTTAGAAAATCTGGCATACAACTTAAAATACTGTTTCCTGTGGCAATATTGATTCATAAAGTGGACTTGGAGCTGACCAAGTCCTGATAAAATATGGAGATATAAGCAGAAAAAGCATTTGATAGTTTGGTTTAGCTGTGTTATGTTAGGGATCCATGACATCAGAGTCAAGAGTGGATTTGGAGACTTACTGGTACAGCCTTGTGCAAACTGTGAGCAAAGAAAACCCCTGCACCCACACCTGTACAGTCACTGTGTGACCACAGGGCAATTTCAGGAAGGGAGGGACCTCAGGGGGTCTGTGCTCCATCCTGCTGTGAGCAGCAGAATCAGCCTGAGGTCAGACCAGGTTCCCGAGGACTTTAGCCTGTTGGGTTGTCAAAATCCCCAGCATGAAGAGTGCACAGCCTCTCCAGGTAATCAGCTCCACTCCATGACTGTCCTGTAGGAATCATACTGGAAAGTATACTTGGCACTAGCGGGATGTATTGGAAGGGAAAGGAAGCAGGTAAAGATCTTATATGGCTTAATTGTTAGATACAGTGTTGCAAGTAAAAATTTAAACCCAAAAGATGTGTTTGAAATACTGGCACACCTGCAGATTCTGAGCAACATAGACGTGATGAGAATGCCTGCCCTTCCAAGGATTTAGCATTCGCTATTTGCAAATGTCTCCATCTGGTTTAATGCCAGGAGAGTGCCAAGAAAATAAAGGTTTATTCACCATCTGTCACTCCCATGTGTGTGTTTTTGAAGGTGCTTTTGAATTTGATAACATTGATTCACATCTCAGTCCAGTACATGAGTCATCATGAACCTGAGGACTTGAAACACAAATAGCAAAATACAATATTAAGTTTTTATCTTGTGGAGTGTCAAGTGCTGAGGCCACTATTTTTCTGATAAGGAAAACTCCAGAGATGTGATACTTAGGATTAATAAATAGTAGTATTATGACTGTACTTTATTCAGTTATGGATATGCTGAATGCAAAGCAAGACAAAATAAGTAGCTTGGCATAGAAAATCTCATCTTCAGAACCTGATCAGAATATTAACTGGGGGGATCTTATGTTCTGTGAAACATCTGCACACACTGCAATCTTAAATTTAAATATTAAAAATTAACCCAAAATGGAGCTGCAGAAATTGCAAGTTCTGTTCAGGTATAGGAGGGTGTAGAACAAGGAAAAGCTTTTGTGCTAGACTTCAGCAGTTTCTATTAGAATCATAATCTTAGGTCATCCTGAATATCTCCAAAGATAAGTTATTCTGGGAGTCCTTCCTCATCCTCTTATCATTAAGAAAGTATTGGGAAGAACTTGTTCATAAGGCTTTTAGCAGCCTACTACACACTGTAGATCCCATTTGTTGAGTTGTGACTGCATCCATTATTTCAGCACAGTTAATAAGCCTCTCTGATTAAGACTTTGATTCTGATGTGTTACATTCAAATTTAATAGATCAGTCCTCAAGAATACAAGTATTTAAAGAATATCCTGAAGAACAAGTATTCATTTACATGGAATAGGTGGTTGATGGTGTTTCATGGACTTTCAGACAATTGCAACTCCAGTAAATAGTTTTGACTCTCCCAGCAGTTGTAATATTTTTTCCTAATAATTAGGGTGAATAAGTTCAGCCATCATCAAACTTCAAATAAAGCTGAGTTAAAATCTGCAATGATTATATGAAGCACTATTGGTTCTTTCCAGGGAATCCAGTAGGGATGAGCATGGAGGAGGTTTCTATTTGGCTGTCTAACTGCTGCATCCTAGTCCTTGCACTTAAAAGCTTGATAGTTCTGTCTAGGATAAGGAATCCCTATAGATTCATGAGACTCCAAGACAGGTAGTTTCCTCTCCCAGTCACAGCCATGATAAGAAGGTATCTGCACCTTACACACTGTCTTGATGATGTCTTAGTCTTTCTCTTACTCTTTTGCATGACAGGGTTCCACATTAACAATATGAAAGTTCGGCATCTGTAGTACATTGCAGACCCATTCATATTCTGGGATGATACTAGAGATAAGTGGAGTCTCTCAGTAGAAGTCCCAGGAGACAGTCAACCACTGTTCTCAGAAAGGAATGCAAATATGTGGATGCAAGTAGTAGCCTGCAGAACCTTAGTTAGAGACAGTTGTGCAGCAGTGGACACTGAGATCATTCCAAATTGACTTTACAAATAAGGGAATGGACACCTCCAGTTCTGCCTAGATCCACACACCATTCCACAGTACCAAAATGGTCCAAAATTGAAGCAAGAGGCTTGAATACACTTTTGACTGAAGAGCTGAAGGACCACAAGTATGCACAAGATGAGTGTGTGCAAATTTATGTATACACTAACATATGCATGGTTATAAGTAAAAGACCCAACCTGCTTTTTGAATTCTACTTTTCCTGCCTAAGTCCTAGGATAGGAAGGTTTAGGTTAAGTAGTTCTCAGTAGTCACAAGTATCTACGGGTGAAAATGCTATTTAAATAAAAGAGGAACTGACGCTTAAGGCACTATATTTTAACTAGAAGTCTCAAAATGCCACCTTTGTTAATAATTTCATATGACCTTGGGCAAACTGTACTTATCCTAAGTGAACAGTGCTTAATTTTAAACACAGTTCTCCTCGCAAAGTTTAACTGGACCGCTTTAATGATCAATGTGAAGAGAATTGTCATTGAACAGAGATGGGGTTAAACAGTTGCTCACAGTCTAAAGAAAAAAAGAAAAGCTTAGTATTTGTTAATATTCTGTTAATGTTACATATCTGTGGCTTCCCATCTGCAAAGTGTGGAAAAAGTGCTTTTTTATTTAATTTGTTTCACCCAGTCAGACTCCAGTCCTGCTACTTGTATCAGCCAAATATATCCTAAATGGATCTTGACTGATCAGTGAAGTCCTTACAGGGTCAGGTGTTAATTTGTGAGACCTTAGAAAATGTATTTGGGATAGCAATTACTTAATATGTATACAAGGCTACACACTACAGCAGTGGAACTACAACATCTGTATTTATAATTTTAATCCAAGTAACGCTTCAGCTCTCACCTGTACAATACAATGAAATTCCAAAGCACAAGTTTTGTTAAAAGAATAAAACAATACAAAAGTTAGAGTGAAATGAATCCCAGCTTGTTCTTGTAACTAGATTAGCTATTGTAACCTACTGGAGGCATATTTTCATCCCCCAAAGAAAGCAGCGATTCACAAGGGTCTGCAGAAGTCATGCCTTGAAGAAAATTGCCTGTCAAAAGAATAAGAGTGTGTATTTTACTGTATGGAATCTGATTTACATTCTATAGGAGCTCTCCAGGACGTTCTATTTGTAATTTTTGGACCTGCATTAATATAAAATCTTTCAAAATTTGCATCTCAATTGAAGCCTCTAAATAGATTTTAACACTTAACAGGAGGAAAGAGCAGGTTCTTGCAAAAATACTTTATTGTTCTTTTGATGAATAGAAATGTGTATTTTCTTGACACTCTGGAACTTTCACAGAAAAAAAGCCCCACAAACATTTGGGAAAATAGTTTCTTAAAGGGATCTTTGGTGATTTTTTTTGAGTCC
This sequence comes from Aleadryas rufinucha, assembly GCA_013397815.1. Lineage (NCBI taxonomy): Eukaryota > Metazoa > Chordata > Aves > Passeriformes > Aleadryas > Aleadryas rufinucha. Next base: position 284,665 of record VZTH01014109.1, read on the forward strand.
AGAGCAGTAGTTAATTTTGTTATTTCCCTGAGGAGGACGATTTGATGAAGTAGTTCTCAGAGGCAGTTGTAAACCTATTTTGTTTATGACATTACTCATTCTTCCCAAGTTTCCTAAAGCATGCCTTTTTGACCTATACACTTGTTCTTTCCTTCCTGTGGTTCTTGGAGGGATTTGTAATGCACAGTGTACATTTCACTGGTAGAAAAAGTTGTCAGTTTCCAGACGAGGAAACATAATAACACTTCATCATATTATGTTTGGTAAGCACACAGCTCCTAGGGAGATGCAGCTAGCCCCATGAAGTACAAATGAAATATTTCAGATCATGCTAACCTGCAACTCCATGAAATACAGCCACTGAATAAGAAATAATACTTTCTGTGTAAATGTTCAAGTCTGCTTGTTTCATCAAAAGAGAATAAAGGAAAAAAACTATTTTTTTTCAGAGCCCCTTCAGCTGTGAGGAGCACTAAAAAGTGAGGGTACAAAACCAGATTGTTGCTGAGTTACTGGAATTAATTATTAATTTAATAAAAATGTAATTGTTAAAATCTCAGTAAAAAACACGTTACTATAATATAAACAGCAAGAAATAAAGGTCAAGAATAAGATCTAGACAGTCCAGTTCACCGTGGTGGAGTAAGTCATCGCAGAATTAATTGTTTTAAATTTGACAAATGTAACAATTTACTGCTGTTGTGCACAACACTAAAAAATCCAGTAAATTAAATACTCCAGTGTAACATTGAAACACCTGATACTGTTGAAGCACTGGAAAATGTGAAAGCGATATATAGTGAGCAAAAGATTAGATATGTGTTACAAAATAATAGAAACATGTTAATGAAGACAAATTGTATAGTACAAGATTTTCAATTTCATAGTGCCCTCATGATGTTTTTCATTACTTAGCAGGATGTGCTACAGGCTTAGAACAAGTAATTAGATTTTTTTAGATTTATTTCCAAACAGGCCAATGTTTTCCCAGGGCTGTGCATTGCTTTATAATGCATTGTTTTATAATACATTGCTTTATAATGCATTGCTTTGCCCTATAACTCTTACTGGGGAAACGTGTAATTATTTTAGGTTGGTCTCGCATAGGGGAACCAGCATTCTCTGTCTTGCACCTCTTCTGCTACTACTTAATGTATCAATACATTACAAACTTCATGGGAAGTCTAAGTTCTGGTAGTTTCTGTCAGTCTTCAAGCTTCATGTACCGACAGCCTCAACCATCATATCTGAGATTTTCTTTTCTGTGAAGTGTTTGAATCCATTATTTTATCAACTATGGCTATTGCTACATTGGTGATATTGCAAATCCCTTTTACAAGCTGCATTAAAATCCACATCTTAATATGAACAAGAATATCAGAAGCAACCTGAACAGCCTGGCAGTATCTGCAAAGCAGAGTCTGCTGCCTCAAAAATTCGAGGTATTTACATGTCCAAAGGCCAGTCTGAGATTCCCAAGGGAATCCATAGGTGAGAAGAAATTCAAAACCGATTCGTTGTGAAATAAATCAGCCTATGAGAGTTTTCCAAACATCATACTCAATTCATGCAATTGTGGTCATTATTGCTGCCTGTAAAAGAAAATTACTGTGAGGCTTCATGAGACATAAATAATTAAAAGCTGCTTTTATTGACTAAGCCAAAGGCAGGGTTAAGTAGTTTTGTGTGCCCTTTTAATGGGTGAAAAACAATTTCTGTGTGGAAAATGTGATTATTAATCTTATTGACAAGACAAATATGCATATGAAAAGAACTTAATTTTACCATTACTGCTGCTAATGTTATTTTTAAATTCATTTGTAGCTACCTGTATATGCCAAACTGTTTCTAATTTATAATATTTTAGAGAACTTTTTTTTTTTAACAATTTGTTGACTTTTCAGCAAACTCTGACTCATTAAGTACAATGAGAGATCATATTTTCCTGTTTTCTCGCCTCCCTGAAGAAGAATATTTGTAGCACAAGATGAATGCTCCCTACTGTGTGTGGGTCTCTGGACCTCCAGATTTCCAGTAGGTAAACCCCAGTGTTACTCAGTCTGACTGTGCAGTTCCTATCATATCAGCTTTATAGGGACTTCACCCTAGGTGACTATTAAAGGGAAGACTGAATTCAGGATTAACATATTGACTTGCAAGGTGCTTAGCTTTGCATCCTGAATAAATTTCTGACTTACTAACCCGTATCTACTGTGGCAGATTTCCAAAATCTTTGCGGGGAATATACTTCTATTCAGTAAGACTTTTAAGAAACCTTTGAGTTTTTTTTTTTCACCTGAATTCATTAAAGGCTTTAATGTCATCATATTTAGCATTTTTGTGTGTGTCTTTGCCTTTGAATCTCCCAGAAAGCCAATATGAATTAATCAGAATCATACCGTGTACTACTTTCCCTAATCTTTTTTTCCCCTAGCTATCACACAGGAACACATCAGTTTTAATGTCATGTGACAGTGCTTTCGGGAATCTGCATTCAAGCACTATTTTCTTACAGTTATTCTTTTATTTCATCCACATTTCCCAAAATCTATTGTATGCCTTCAATAAACCACAGTAAGCCTGTACTATTAGATATATACACAAAACTCCAACCTGGCTTTCCTTCTAGGGAACAGAGGAAGAAATATGTTTTATGGAGTTTAAAGAGAAAATAAATCCTTACAGTTTGGAAGCATTACTATAAAATGAAGATTAAATTATTTCTGTAATTTCAGAGGTTGCATTAATTTCTTGTGCTGTGCTGTAAGATACGTAGTTTTGGGAAGCAGTTACACAATTATTTAGAATCAACCAGAAGCTCACACACTGATGAGAAATGATGTGTTGAAACCCCCTGGTTCTTTTCAGAAAGGGCTGAAAGTTAACATTTTTTTCAGCAAATTTTGGGTTGCGTATTATTTTCTTCTCTCTTTTATCTTTCTTTTTCAACTAGACACAATACTTTTTTTTTCGTCACCATTGCCAAATTACGTTCTTGACGACTGCTTCCTTGCAGGTGACAAATTCCTTCTGGGCTATGCTTCAAGAGAAGATGAAGCAATAGCTGTTCTTAAAGAGATTTGGGATGATACAAAAAATGACACCATGTTCAAATCTTGTGATGTTTCTGTTAGAATATGTGTAACACTAAATAAATAATGTAACACCAAATAAATAGTGTAACATTAAATGAACCAAACACCATCAGCTACAGGTCGTACTTCACAACCTACATGCAGAGAGTGTATTTTGGTGTGCATCTTATGTTGTCAGTGCTTTATACGCAATGGACCCGGTTAGTTTAACATTTCATAGGATGAGCTGTATTCTCATAGCTTACATCTTGCTGACAAGGTCAACCAGAAGAGGTACTGCAGTCAGTAGTGTTCACTACCCTGGAAGTAACATGTTAAAGGTTATATTCATTACTATGTCAAAAGGCTGGAAGTCACAAAATGTCAGCTAACACTGTGTAAGATTATGACAAAATTAATTAGGGCAAAGTATACTGGTTATGGCCCACTGCAAATGGCATTGCTGGGTAAGTTTAAACAATCACAGAGATAAAGATGACAAAGTGCAAACCTATCAAATAATACTCTGTCATCCCTAAATTACTTCTACCCATCCTTGCTCTGGACAGAGATAGTGTCTGTTCTGTACATCTCCTTCAAGGAAAGTTCATCTAGTAAAAGAAGTTGAATAGAAGTTAATTTATAGGCATTTTCTGATGCCTTTTAAAGATAATAAGGTGCTCTGAAGTTAGACCACCTAGAGCAGGTTCCAAATTAAATAATACATATTCTTTGACACAAGCCATCATCATTATAGTGTTTAAAGTAAAATCAGAGTTTGGAAAACAAAGATTGTTTTTAAAGTGAAATGAGCAGTGCATAACTGCAGTAAAAAAAAAAATAAATGTGTTTCTATGATTTGGAGTAGGTGGTATTTTATCTTTGTGATGTATTTTTGATTTACAGTATGGGAGGGTTTCAAGGAAAAACTCAGGCTCTCTCAGTAGCAGGTAGGATTTCCACTGCTCTCAGAAGTTTCCTCAATTTAGAACTCAGGTATGGGGAAGCAAAGATTATTATAAACCAAATATGTCTAAACCAATAGTGTCCCTTTTCTCTCTTCTCTTCCTTACTGGAAGGTAGACTTAAGACTCTGAAAATGTACATATCTTGTCAAGAGACATTGATCCACAGACCGGGTCTCAAGTGTCCTTACTATGGATAAGCACAGCCAGTGTCCCAAGGCGATCACTCATAATATTTCCTGCAAACAAGAAGGCATTTAAATGCTCCCAGCTGAAGTTCCTGAGATAGCTATCTTCCTCTGTTCAAATTCTTTTCCTCAAGTTTGATTTTAATGTTGAAAGCCAAAATGCTTTATGTAACACTGTGTAAAATTATCAGCTCTGCAGGTTTTATCCTCTCTCTGATTTTATGTTGATTTTAAAGACAGCTACTGGGAAAAGTAATGCTTGAGCTTTTTGGTTTCATCAAGAAACATCAATCTGACTTTCATCTAAAATCTGAGAGTATATTTTTGGCACCAAAAATTATGGGAAGGTAAATTGCAGGTACCAGTGCAAAACTCTGCCTAGCTCCAGTGCAACTAAATCCAGGTTTGACAGCTACTGCTGAGAACACAATATTTAGAACAGTGGTTTGAGTACTTCAGTCTGATGAGGCTATTAAGCACAAAAGATTAAAGCACATGAACAAGATGTTCTAGCAGAAATGCTGCAAGTTACTTCATATCATATGTACCTTTTTATTAATGAAACAAAAAATGAGCTCAGAATAACATTCTAACCAAAATATAATTTAAAAGAAAATGGAATGCATGAATAATGCACAGAATTCTTAAGTAGTCTACCACTGATGTTGGAAAAATATGTTAGTTATTTTGTCGTGGTTTGACACTGGCCCAGCGCCAGGCACCCACGAGAGCCCCTCGCTCACCCTCCCTTGCCACAGCTGGGCAGAGGAGAGAAAAGGAAAAGAAGTTAACGAACATTTCATGAGTGAGGTAAGGACCAGGAGAAAACACTTCAAGGGCAAAGCAGGCTCAACTTAAGTTGTGAAGTGATTTCTGTTATTACTAACAGAATCAGAGGACCATAGTGAGAAGTAAAATAAACCCTTAGAACTTCCACCACCCAGCCCCTCCCTCCTTCCCACCGACAGTGCAGGGAGACAGGGCGTGGGGGTTTGGTCAGTTCATTTCCTTCTACTGCTCTGGGAGAGGAGTCTTCCCCTGTGAGGATGTGGAGTCCCTCCCATGGGAGGCAGTTCTCCGTGAACTTCCCCGGCATGGCTCCAATCTCACAAGCAGCAGCCAAACCGCACCTGCTGCAGCATGAGGCTCTCCCACAGGCACACAGTCCTCCCAAAACTGCTGCACCATGACCCTCTCTTTCCACGGGGTGCAGTCCNTGGCCTCCCTGCTATGCAAAACCAGGCTGTGCCAAACCAGTACGTATTGGTACTTGGATTTTCAGCAAAGGCAACAAAAAACTGTCAATGGATTATATTAGAATGGGGATGTTTACACACAACGTTTGAAAATGCAAGTCAAAAAGATTTGAATGTGTAATTTTTATTAACATTCTGTTAATGTTTACAGCCAGTCATATAATGCTGTAATGAACAAATCAGTCACTAATATTTAAAGTAGCCTTGAAGTATATATCTTTCGAACCTGAAGCATTACATGGATCATCCAAGCCTATTTATTAATCTCATCTTTTTTACCTTGTCAAAAGTTTACATTTATACCAGAACTTACTTCGAAAATTTATATATGCACCTAATCATTGATACTGCAGGAGCAAGTGTTTAATTCTGTCACTTTGATTAGTCCAAATGAGATGAAGTGTATAAGTATTAGGGCTCTGATTTTAATTGTTACTACTTTTATATTCTTGTGTCCTTAATCAGGCAAAAGGTTCATTGTCTTTGGTTTGGCTGTGCCCTTTAAGCACTGGTATAGTAAGGCAACTGTGTGAAAGAAAGTTGTAATTGGAGTTTAACTCCCAGAAGATAGTTTCCAAAACCTTGTCTGTAATCCTCCTATCCTTCTTTCTACCACATCTGAAGATTTTCAAAACATTTATTTTATTTTCTGCTTGTTTGCCTTTTCCTCCCTGCTGTATCACTAGACAATTTTAGTGTGGCAAATTACTGTGGTGAGTATTTAAGTTTTAGTCATAATTTCAAGCAGAGCTGTCTTGTTATAAATTGTAAATATACATTATGTTTTGTTTAAAAATATTCAGTGTGTTGAAGCTCACATAAAGAAGTTATTTTATCCTCTTTGTTTAAAAATCAGGAATATGTTTTATTTGCTCTCTTCAAGGCAGCTCCAGAGAAAATAAAACCAGTTGCATATAGTTTATTTTACTTAGGAATAGATTAGTTTGAAGCGGGAGCTGAGTGGAATTTATCTCCAATGGGATATTACCTTGTTTTTATTAAACTCCTGAAACATAAGGAAGTGGAACTGTATGTTGACTGCAAGAGGCCAGGTAGTGTTGATTCTGACCCCAAAGCACCATTAGTAACATGCATGCAATATGCTATAGATGCTAATTCACCATGCCCCTGAAGTCCTTGGTAACTTTTCCAGTTAAATCTCTTCTATTCTTAGAAAACTGAAATCACTTTTTAAAGTTAGAATTTGTTTGGCTTTTTTTCCCCCATTCATTATCTAATTTGAATCTTAACCTTGATCAGTTTCTTGAACCACTCACCATAGTCACTGAAAACATAATATATTCCTCTCCTTTGTAGCCTTTTTATATTTTTGAGTATCAGTATCTTCCCTATTGGTCTTTCATCTTGTTATAAATAACTCTAGTTTATGCAATCTATAAGAGACATCTTATTTTCTAGACCTGTGGTTATTTCCAGTGATTTTCTTGGACTGTCTCCAAGTTCTTTGTATCAGTCTTTAAATGAAATGTCCAAACCTGAATGCAGTATTGAGCTGGGAAAAGCATAAAGAAATAAGTTCATATGTTCTAAAGACTCTTTAACTGTATCTAAAGGAAACTTTTTGCCTTTTTCACTGCAGCATGTCTCACATGTAATCCATTATATTTTCTTTCCTGAAAAGAAATTGTCTCTTAGGTCCTGGTTGTTCACCCCGTATCTATGCATTCTGACCCAAATAGCCTTTAGTCCTTGCATCTAATTTTTTCAGATAGTTTCTCTGGCTCGTAGTAACATAGAAACACATTTTCTGAAAGTCTTGAAGGTTTCCAAGGATGAAGTAGTGTACAAATGGATTTATCTATATGCAGAGATATTCACTAAGGGATTGGATATTCCACCCAATTCGTGATGGGACATCAACCTTCTTTGACCCAGTTCTGGCGATGTACTGCAGTTGCACTGATAGATTACTTTGCTTAGCTGTGTATCTCTGAAAAATCTACTTTACTCTGCCCTCTGTAAATACTTTTTTAGCACTTAGATTGTACTTATGCCCTTAGAAAAGATGGGCATGTGGTGTGAAAACAGCTCAAAGCCACTGCAAAATCAATCTCAGTTGACCTATTTCTACAAGAATTTCACTGGAGGGGAGGAAAATCAGAGTATGTTAATAATCTCTAATTATCCTTTCTTATCGTCAAAGACCTCAAATCTTCCTATCTATCCCCTTCCTGTCCTTTCCCCTGAAACAGTCTTGTAGATTTAACTTATTTCTAGTGATTAATATGATGGTTTTAGTACTATTAGTGGTGATTAATATAAAATGTGACAGGAAATATATGTTGTTCTTGCAAGTATATTTGCATTTTAAGACATTTTCAGAAGGGCAAATGACACCAAAATTATTATGTGTTAAACTAGTAATTATATGTTAAGCCAGTGTTGTGAACATGCAGTACAAGAAATATATCTGGATTAAAAAATTCCAGAAACTTAATTTAATGTGATGTTCATTTTGCTTCAATGATATGCAAATTTTACAATTATGTGTAGACATTATAGAATTTCCAAGCTCATTCATTTAACAATGAACATGCATCTCAATGTAAAGTTTTTCTAGCTCTTATAAAGTCTGAATTTATAACACAGTATAGCTTACTGCACATCTAACATCTGTGGGTTTCATCAGAATCTGTCCAAATTTGCAATACCCCACACAAGAAACCAAATATGGAAGTAGGCCTGGAATGAAATGTGATCATCTGAATTTATTAGTGGTTTGTTAAACAAATTGTTCCCAAAGTTTCAGTAAAGTCTTAGTTCATGTATTGCATATGTAGTGTCTATATTCAAATCTTTCTATAATATTCTCAATATTCAAAATTAGAACTTGTGTTGTGATTCAGGGTACATATATGACCCTCCTAAATTTGGATTGCAGCTCTTGAAGGATAAACACTGTTTCAACCTTGAAAATGTAGTTTTAGATTATTTTTAGTAGGCTAGAGAGAGCTAAAAATTGTGGTTATGGAAGAACTTCTAAACATAGATAACACAGATGAGAGAACTCCTTCCCGTTTATTTCTGATAGAGCATAAATCTTGGTTAGTGATTTTTTTCTTCCCAGCCTTCTCAGTATTTACTTTTATTTTTCATAACAGGTGGGTGAACAGAATAACCTGACTCAGTTAATGCTTTTTCCACCCTACCTAATTTGGGAAGTTAGAAGAGCTTCAGAATGTGAAATCAGGCATGTTAACTGGCACAGCCCGTCAAGCATAAGGAAGAGCAATGGAAGATCCTGACTCCTACTGTTGATAATATATTCAGAGCCTGTCACTTTCTGATCAGAAAATATGTTCATTGAGATATTGTGCAATTCTATCCATTTAAATTAGCTGCAGGTTTTATACTTGGCTGCATGAGTGCAGGAGTCATGAAGGCTTTCACAGAGCTGAAGCCCTTCCCACCTGCTGCCTTGCCCATCCAGTTACACTGCATTAGGTTGCATTAAAGTTACTGAACTGTGGTATAAATATAGAGCTGGTAGAAATTACACTACGTTAAAAAAAAAGCATTCCTAAGGCATTGTAACAAGTCAAAACTCAGGTAGCTGATTCCAATATAAAATTATTTCCTGTAACTAATTTTGTAATATTAGAACTTGAGCCTAACTTAACTATGGTTAGAAGAAGTAATTCAGTGATTGGAAACTACTTGGTTTTGAATCTGTGCCGTTTATTTACAGCATCAATGATAGAAATATAACAAATAGATTTCTACTGAAATTTTTGCTGTCTAACTTAAACCCAGTGATTGTTTACTGTCTTAAATATGTCTGGTAATCTATGAAAACATCTCAAAATGATAAAGCCTGAAATTCAGTAATAAAAATGTGTGTGCAATACATGTAAAGAGAGATTTCCTATGAGTCACTTATGCATATTTACAGAAGTTGTTATTTTAAGAAGGTCTGATTGAGTTTAAATTTTTCATTGGGTATAAGAATTCCTCATTTTATACTATTTGGAAGTTAGTATAAACCCCTTGATGTTTTGTAGTTCAAACTAAAAATATACATATTTTTAGCAGTATACTGGGGGAAAACTGTTGTGAAATTGTATTTGAATCACATTTAAATCTGTATAATGAGAATCACCTTTCAGATGGATACTTTTAACAGTATAGCTTGTAGAGTATGGTGTACTACTTCCATTATATACTGTATACGGGGGGGAAGGAATAGTATACAATATTCTTATGTTTAAGTAAATTAAATAGTACCTCATTTGTGAGGTTTGGCTCAAGCATAAAATTGGTACTTTATTTTCCTAGCTGAAACAAAATAGCTTCTCAATAGTTACTGCTCCTTTTTCATAAACAATTTATGTAAATATTTCTTTTAAATTAGGATTTTGGCAACATGCTGTATTTCCATATAATCACCTAAAACTGGAATTAAATGTATGAATAGCCAAAAGTTGTTATCTATATAAAGAAAAAAAACCACCTGCTTCAAATTTCAAATTGAAAATAGCACTAGCTCAGCATAACAAGATTTAATTAATTAATTAATTAATACCAACTAAGCAAATCCTTGCTACTGTGTTAATGTTTAAAAGATCCTTCAGATCCCCACATCCCAGATAAAAAGACATTCAAAGCAGAATGAGAATGTGATGTGCTTGTCTCATTAAAATACAATACCTAATGAGCATTTGAAACTATGATCATTTTTTAATCTGATTTAACAGCTGTTGAAAATTTTAGAATATTTTCCATACCATTGGATCTTCTTGCAGGTGAGTCCATGCACATTATGTGCCTACCCATATGAGGATAGTTTATAAATAAATAAAACCATCAACATTAAGAAAAGGTTTCTTCAAGGTTGCTAAATATGTTGCTGCTGACACAGAACCCTAAGGAATTTGCAATGGAATATTGAAACCAGGTAGCTTGTATGTCACTGTATTCAGCTACAGTAGTAGAGAATAAAATTACTATTCATAATGCAAGCACTTCATCACTGTTCTTGCAAAAAAACCTGCTGTGAACTTTGAGACCTTGAAAACTAATATGCCAGAAACAATAGTGGAGAGATGGGAATTTAGAAAAGGTAATTATTGAGCTGTTGTTAAATAAAAACTCTTTTGGGTCCCTGTATCTGGAAACATTAAAAAAGCAGAGAGCTTGCTAGCTGGGGAGTTACCAGAAAAATGCATTTTAAGTCAAACTCTTTTAGACTAGAGGGAATATAATTTGGGGTTTCACAGAACCTGTAGAGTTTAAATAAACAGTATCAAGAGTTTTGTTAAAATAAATAAAAATGTAAAGATATTTCAGCTAAATACCTCCCTTTCCCCATGGGAAATTAGTTGGTATTCAATGAAGCAAGGAATGAGAGATGGTAGAGGGTTAAGGAAAAGATGGGACCAACATCCAACATACCATTTTTTATTGACTCACAGTAATCTGATCAACACCCTGGTCATAAAACTCTGGAAAGCAAAGTTATACAACTGAAAGTGTAGGAACAGTTTAGAATAGTTTTAGTCTGAAAAAGACCTCCTTTATTTAAAGGACGTTCTTTTCACTTTTGATGCCCATTTTATTCCTGACTTTTTTTGCAGCTATTCCCTGGTTTCTCAATTCTTTGGCCTTCTCTGTACTGTCAGGCAGTATTTTCCCATTTCTTATTTTTTCTTGAGGAGGGCAACACCCAAGACATGGCAGGTCTGTGAAATGGAGCAAAGTTCAGAGGCAGATTTGAATGGAGAAGGGAAATGTATTCGGTTTGCTGGTGAAAAAAGATTGGTTCTGTGTACATTTTACTTTCTTTTAGCTTGGCCCAGGAAACCCAGGAGAGTCTTTTCTATATTTCCAGTACAGGGTTTGTTTGTTTATTTTTGTCTGACCTGAGCTATTGTCTAACAGCAGTTTGTAGTAGAGGTCAAGAATCTGATTTGTGCACTTAAGCACATGTTTACAGGACAAATTTGAGATGTGTATATATGCCTGGTACACAAAGTAACAAATGTTATCAGAAAAATAAGTATTTAGATGGCATAATTTGGTATTTTAAATCTCTAATGGTTTTGTGTTTGTTGTTTGCAAGCTTTCCACTGTTTCAGATTTCCACTATGACTAATAGAGATGTCTGAGGTAAATGTGAATATTCTCTTGCCTACTATCACTTTTTGCTAGTTTGAAATCTCTTTTGTTCTATTAGGAAGTAATATCTTGGTGTATTTAATTTTTACCTTATGGAACACTGAAAGTTGTATGATTTTATTTGAGAAATACATACAATCAGATCTGTAACATTCCTTAGGTATGATGAAAGTCTGCCTTGCAATCCTGTGGCCTTAGTGACCTTAGTTTGGATAGAAATCCTGACAAATGGAAATATCAATGAACCTTCAGTCAAAAATTAGAAGAGACAAAGAATTTTTTGGAAGAGAACATGTACATCCTACTGTGAATATTGCCTTTCAGCCAGGGCTTTAGAAAGCATTTCAGCTGGGTACAGCTTCTGCTATTACACGTCAGCAATCTGGATAGGAAAAGAGTAAGTGCAGGAGTTCTGAAAAGATCACATTCTTTTTATATCTTCACATATTTATTATTCTTCCTGGTTTAAACTGTACTCAGGAATAAAAAGGGATCTTCATTTTAGTTCAGCATACAGACCCTCATTGTATTATATTTCAAGTACAAAGCATGCAAGCACACTGCCACACTAAAATTATCTGCTATTTGTGTTCAGAGCAAGAAAAAAATAACTACTTTGATCAATTTGCTGCCTTGAAATGCCCTGTAATTTAACCATTACAGAATTTTATTTGATTGTGGCTCCACCAAATGAGCTACTTTAGAAATGAGAAATGTCTGTGTCAATTAACACTCCTGTCACTTGTGCATCATTTGTCTAAAGATGTATGCACTGAATTTCAGCAGACTACAGAGCATGGTATTATACTAATAATTGTATTCTTTTTAGTTAACTTGTATTTGGGAAATATGTGTCCATGTCTGAATGCTGACAATATCTTCATAACCTCTTCAATAAAGCCTTAGATTAGAGCTGCTGGAATACAGTCAATATTTTAATGAAGGGACTGATGCTTTGGTGAGATCAGTAGAAAAGTTTGAGGGCTTTGTTATTGATAGTTGTCTTAAATCCATGCTATAGCAACTGTCAAGTCAATTAATGAATGTAGCAATATGTAATAACATGGAATTTAGGGATTTTTCTCACTTGTTCTTTAATAAATAGATGTGTTCTCAGATATTTTCATAATTAAACTCTTGTTTTAAATATATATATATACATATATATATATACATTTTTAAGTTGTTTGCTTGGCTCAAAGCTGTTTCTAACCTATGTCCAATTATCACAGCTCTTGATGGACGAGGTCCAAAAGTGGAAGGGACTTGTGTGTGCTGATGCTTATCCAGTGGATTAATAACAGTTGGTAGCAGAGCACAATCATGGTGTGCTCACCCCTCATCCCCTTCCCTCCGTGCTCCATAGTGTGCTGTCTTTTCTAATCTGCTGTGAGTTACAGAGCTAAGACAGTAACAAAGCATGTTGTCTTGGCAAATCTACTTAACCACTGGAGGATAGGAACTCTGCTTTTGCTCTGTGCAGCAGCCACTTCTTTTCCCTCTCTCACCCTTGTAAACAATGTTTGTATCACCTGTAAAGAGGCAGAATTAAGTGTGTATCCTGGCTGATTAGTTTTGAAAATGCCCCACTGCACCTGACATACTCTAATGTAATCCTTTCTTCCTATAACTTGTTTTATATCGGAACGCACCCAAGGTAGGGCTGCTCTCATGTAACCTTAGCCATGCAAAAAGTCAGGTAATTGTCCAAACAGTTCTACCCTTCCTGTGTTTAGACACCAGGATACTCAGTTGTCCTAAAATATCCTAAAACCAGAGGACTGACCTCTCTGGTGAGACTTTACATGTAACTTTCACCTGAAGAAATGTGAGATACATCCCATTGTGGAAATTCCTCTGGTAAACACCACATGCCTGCTTTTGGGTAGCTTGTTTCCATGGATGAGCTTTCCCTATATACACAGGGCAACATTTGTATGTGTGTTTGTATTGTGCCCCTTGTGAGACTGTAAAATAGTATTTTTTTTCTGAATTTTTTTTTTTTTATTCCTTTTGTTTGAGCTTCAGGAGTTGACTTCATTTGTTGCAGGACACTGGCTGTTGTGTTTGCTTTGCATGGATTAGGAGAACTAACTAGTAATTCTGACCACCTCTTGTGACTTCTTACTGGTCGTCTACCCAACATCTGCTGTCTGAAGGCTTGCACTGATGACACTATTTTGTCAGTGCTATGTAATTCAGCTTGTAAGGGGGCAAAGATGGCATCAAGCAAACTGATGTGGTTTGCTTTATTTGCACTTGAATAACAATGAAAAATTTTTTTTGAAGTTTTAAAACAAAAGATAGTAATGAACTTTGGGCCTGTTTTAACAAAAATAAGGAGAAGAAAAGGAAAAAAAAAGAACATTAACCAAAAGAAAATTGTGTAAACCCAAAATGAAACTCTAAAAGTAGAGAAGGAAAAAAACCTGTATTTTTGGCAGAGAGAAAATCATGCTCCTTTTGGTCTCTATTTCAATGAGTCCATTTTGTACTGTGCACACTTTCTTTCTGACATATAGTTCTAGGGGAGATAATTGAGGTACCTTTTTGGATAATATGTAGGCTTGAGACTGCGGTTGCTAAGTAAGGTGCATTTCCTGCTGTGTAGCAGTAGACCAATGGTGGATTTTTTATGCTGTTTAGATTTGCTCTGGTTTAATAAATAGAAAATAGTATTTGTTTCAAAAGTTTGTGTATAATGTGTGTTTGTTTTAATACGTAATTCCCCTGCATAAGTCTATAGTTCTTCTGCTTTAGACCCAGAAATAATGAAATCAAGTAAATCCAAACTACTTGAAAACATTTTCTTCTCTATGTCCAATCTTGTAACTTGCCCGAACTTTTATATATTAGGTACTTTCCACTGAAACTTTCCCTTTGCAGAGGAATACAGGTAATAGTTTAAGAAGGGTCAACCTTAAGAAACGTGCTTTAATTTGGCACTGTAAGCTGAAGCTGTACAAAAAAAAGCCCTCTAAATTTAGCATATACTTTGTAAAATACATCATTCTTGGAGTTTGCCACATGAAAGCTATTGTTAAATGTTATACATATGAGTAGTTAGTTCTTATAGAAAAAAAATTTTGCCCTATCAGCTTGCATCAGATAACTTGGAAAATATGCAGTCATATTCATTTATGTACATGGTCATTGTATCTGTGTTATCAGAGCTTTAAACAGAAATCAAATGCACTCAAAAGAGAAAATTGAGCTGTTTTCAAATGGTCTGCATTCTGCTGGTGTTCCTGAACCTGCTGTTTCCTAATTGTATCTTGATGGCTCCCATTTTATCTGAGATGTTTATTTAGAGTGTCGAGATTGCTTTTTAGAGGCTCTCAGGATGTTTTGACCTTTATTGACCAGATACATGACTTTACTGCAGCATTTCCCAGGATGAAAACCATGAAATACTGTGTTCAGCTGTGTATACATTTTACAGGTTTTCTTGAGTTTTGCATCCTCTGGACTGAAACTGATAAGTGATGCACACATGCCTGATTTAATTAAGAGAACTAAACATTGTAAGGTGCTAGGGTTACTTAATTCTGTTCCTGAAGGTTAAAACAATCTGCATTCAAACTCTTTCAGAGTGCTCTTTAATAATTAGGCATAACTTTGTATATTTCGTGCATGTCTGCAAACTGCAGGGGATTAAGTGATTCCTCAGGAGGATTCTGAAGAACAATTACTGGTAGAAAACCATTGTTTAGAGAGATGAGAACAGCAATAGCTAAAGTCATAGTAAGATATAATTCCATTCACATACTGTTTGTTTAGTTTATTATTTTTATTCTTTTGTTAGTATTATGAGAATCTATTTTTTCACCATGATTTAGGAAACTTCTCACTACTAAAGTTTTATACTTTGATTTGCCACTGAGATCTCTTATTGCTGCTTTCTCAAGTATTAAGATGAGTATTAACACACTAGATCTCTCGATTCTGAGTATCAAAGTTAATTCTTTGAGCCTTTTTAGCTCACCAGTACCTTTCCTGCTAATGCACACATATCAGGAGAACATCTGGTGTTTATGAACATCTTCATAATTTGGAGTTTTAGCTTGTATTATGTACAGTCTTTTGTTCACATATTGCACTAAACCATTGTAATTATTTTTTTTTTCTTCCTTACGAGTGTGTAGGCACATGAGCTTCCTGGATTTAAGCTGAATTGAGGAAGCACACAACCTGTAGTAGCAGTGCTTACATCTCTAGAATCTGCTTAAATTTCCTGCAAGTTAGACAAATGAATGCAAGTGTATTCTTTATTTAAATAATTATTTTAGTAACTGGGGATGGTATTAAATGCTCAGAATATGTAGCTATGTAATACCATTTTCATAAACTTTGAGCTGTTTTTACATGCAAGTATCAAATACGAATGATCTCATTTAAAAATTTGAAAGCCCTTTTTATGTCCAATATGCTCATGTAGTAGAAAAAACAAAACATTTGTCTCTATGTAGCAGTTGAAATTAAGATTTTGGGCCACATTCAAAATAAATCCCATCCACCACTTTTTATGTTTAACAGCATAGAAACATGTCTGGATATTCCTTGAAGCATGCTAACCTATTAGCTAAGCAAACCTTACAATTATGTTCTACAATACTTCAATCTACAGAACGTGCTTTACAAAAGGCAGTTGTTGATACTTCATGGAGATATGGCATTTTAATAACACTTTAGTTAATTGTATGAAAGAAAATAGTAATGATAGGAGGTAATATGGTCTACAAAGGGAAGACACTATTCTTGAAGTTTTTCAAACCTGCTGATTTCTTAGAAAAGACTGGATTCTAGGAATTACTTTAATTATCCAAGATGTTTTAACTAATAAAACTAGCCACTAAAATGTTTTTCTTTTTTTCAAAATTCACACCTGTAAATATATTTTAATGCTTGCAAATGTATTAATAACTGAGAATAATTTTAATTACTTAATGTGACTTAGTACTTGTTATTCTTGACACAGTTTGTATATAAAAATGGTTTGTAAAACAAGAGATAATTGTGTGGAAGGAGGTGAAGGGTGCAAACTTCTGGAAGAAAATATTTTAGAATAAATAAATATTAAAATATGTATGTAACAGCAGCAATATCTGTAGGAGAGTTAATCACCACACATTGTGTTCTCGTGTTTCTCCAAACGGCAAAATTATAATACTGACTTGGAGTGAATCATATTGTGCAGATGAGTGTTGCATCGGTAACATTTTCCAGGCAGAATGGAAGCAGGATGCTTCTGTTCCTTATCTGATGTCTAAATCAAAAAGAAGACGGACAACTGAAAATGTTCTTCATAAAAGCTGCTTTTTAATAAAAACGTACTATCCTGCTGTCATGTTCCACTGAGGGAAATTGTGAATTCTTTTAAAAAATAAATGGTCAGGAACAAAATTAAGCCAAATGAGACAAACCTTTGTTATGAATGCATTCATGGGTGTTAATGTTATATTGTTAATAATGTTATACCATTAATTATTTGGCTGGTTATGTTGGGGCTGAGTTTTGTAACTGGTTAATTAAGAGTTAAAGCTAATTAATGTTGGTGCCGCTCGGAGTGTACGGGTGTAATGTTCCCATGTAATCACCAGGTGGCAATAGCCAATGGAGTGTTTTAACAGNGGCCTGGGGATGGCTCCTGTGCTGACGAGCGAGTGGACACGAGGTGAGGGACGCTCGGGCAGGCGGTCCAGAGCCTGGACAGAGTCGTGGCAGCGATTGCAGAGGTGGGCTGGCTCAGAGGTGGGCTGGGCTGGATGCAGGTGGCTGAGGCAGGGACACAGAGACGAAGCAGGCAGGGTGGCTGTCAGGGACACAGGGAGACAGGACAGATGCGAGGGCAAGCAAGAGCCAGCGAGGGCAGGAGNGTGAAGGAAATGATTGGACAGGAACGCTTCCCAAAACGAGCCAATAAAAAGACCCCTAAAAGGACCAATGGAGAAGCAGATTGAAAAATGAACCAATCATGTTGAACCAGAGACTATAAGAATTCTTGCGGGGTTTCACCCTGGGTCCTCGTGCCGTCTCTTTGTGTGTACAGGGAGCACCCAGCCTCTCTGGAGTGCTGATCTTTTCTGCTTTGTCACTGGGGTCCTGGGCTTGTCTTGGGTCCGCACTTCCAGTTGTTGCTTGTGCTTTTGTCTAATAAATCAGTTAACCTATTAAAGGTGACTGACCTTTTATTTCATCTTGTATCTGTGAACCGTTTGTTGATAACGAAGAAAACCCAAAATTAAAAGGAGCTACTCTACTAAAGAGGGCTAGAAAATACAGAGCCAGAGAAAGAAAAATGGGAAAGGAATGGGGNGATTCAAAATGCCCCCAAAACCAAAAAGTACAGTCTCAAAAGCCCCCAAAGAGACAAAAGGATAAACTCCGAAAGACCCCAGGCCTGGTGACGCAGTTACTTTTTATGCCCCCTGGTTCCTCTGAAGGTCAGCCTGCTGACAGGACACCATTGGCCCAGTCCAGCCTTTCACTGCAGTCCATTGGTGGAGGCCTTTCGCCATCTGATTGCAGAACCTCTCTGGAGGGTACAGTGTCCTTGGTGGTCTCCTGCTGACTGCCTGTCCCCTGTCAGATATGAAATGGTTGCCAGCCGAAGTCTCCCCAGAAACAAAGCTTTCTCCCATCTTCTTCTAATTGTCTCCTGCAAGTGGCACGTGTGCAACCCCTCCCCCACATGCCTCTGACAAACAGTGTTGAGGCAAATCAAAATTAAATTGGATCCTCACACCTGCTTTCTCGTGTTAAACATACTTCAGTGTTATAAGTGAACTTTGAGTGAATGGCTTTCGCATTTAAATAAAGAATTAATTATTTAGTTGAGAAGTATAGAATTATAAGAAGCGGTTATAGTTGTGATAGTTAATTGAGGTTATTCTATTACTTCAACCGTTAAATTCCAGTTGTTCTGTTCCATGTTAATAAGTTAAAAGCTTTAATATTTTAAATGTCTAATTGTTAAAATTTTTAATGCAGATGATCTACTGCTCTAATCATGATACCTAATAGGAATAAATGTAGAACTTCCTAGAAACTGATGATGTTATCTAAGTGGCGGGAGCTGATAAGTTATTACCATAAAGGGATGAAACAAGAAATGGCATTGGATGAACAAGGAATTAACCAGGAGGCCCCAGACAGTGAGCCGGCAAAAGAAAGCCAGTCAAGAGGACCCAGAAAACAACGAGCCAATACCAAGGACTTTGGTGGGAGGAGAACTGGGCAGTCTGGGGGTGGGCTCTCTATCACCCTCGGGCTACAGGTGTGCCTCTGGCCGCTCCTGTTCACGGCTAAGCACCCAGCGCTGCACTTTGTTTTGTGCCAGGCAGACTGCCGCAGTGGTTTCTAATCGTTCTAATTGGTTCACTGTTTAATAAATTCCTTAAAAGAGTAACGATTGTAAGGACATTTTTTACATTCAGTAACATGTAAATGACATGGAATTCTTACACCTGAGAAAGAAGCTCCTTGATTTTTTTTAATATACCTTGTGACTCTACTTAAAATCACATTCTCTTTAATAACTCAATGCTATTCTTAACTTGCACGTGGCATGCATTGCCATTTTGGAAAATAATGGTGACAATGTTATTGATGGTGTTTGTACCTAGAAATCAATTTATATTAAACTGATTTTAAAAGAAATGTATCAAAAGAGAATGCAGAAGAAAGTATGATTTGTTCATCCTAACAGCTGTTTCAAAAATGTTTTTAACATTGTGACATTGTGGCTTAGGCAGCAGCATACCTTAAGCAATATTCTCAGTTATTTTGATGAATTTCAGATTTCCTTCCTTAAATTCTTTCAATTTCCAGTTTAATTTTGGTCTGGAAGTGAGTGCTATTTGATAATAAAATCATTGGAAAAAGCTTTCTCTAGCATGAGTTGCTCATTGCATTTACAGAGTCACATCTAATTATGAACTTATATATCATCTTGGAAAGCCTATATGGTATTGCCTTGTGGTATTGCCTTATGGTATTTCACCTTAGAAGTTTAATACAAATTTGTGGATTCAAACACCATAGTAATTTGTGTAAATACATTCTTTTTGGTAGAATGAGGGAAATAATAAGATTCAAATTCCAGAGAAGTTTGTGAGAATGTTCATGCAAGATAGGAGACCTAATCGTAGGAAAGTGTGGAGGCTTGCTCTGAGGCAAAAAGAGTAAGGACTGGTAAAGTGATCTGTTTAGAGAATACAGATTACATACTGAAATAATAGAGAGAAGCAGTGCAGGGACTTTATTCAGAACATTGGATTTAATCCAGAAGTATCATTGTCTAGCTGTATGCTTTGATGTTATCGTAATATGAAAACACAAAAACAGTTCTCTGATTCACTGATATTACAGGCAGTGTTACCATCTACATTCTCCTTTTTTTTTTAAGTAATCCAGGTAGTATGTCTGTGTTTGTACACTGTAGGTCTACATAACACTAAAAGTATATGGATTACTGGAAGTACATTTCCTTTGCAGATCCAATGTAATTGAAAAATTCACTAACCACAACACAAATACTCAGTTCTGTACCTTACCCTCCCCAATAACGTGGGTTTTTTTTAAAGCTCAGATATTTAGATTGTTCACCAAAAGCGAATTTTGAAAGTTAATTCATGGGTTAAAAATAATATTGTTGTATTAATTAGAAACAGTATTATAGAATTCAGAACTATTTTGGAAATGTAAATGTATGGACAAAGAATTTTTTTGTTTTATTAATGAAATAGGGTTCAGCAGACAGTACACTCAAAGCTATTAAATAATTGAATTTATATGCAATATAAATTCCAGCTTTGGAATGACATTACAGATACTTCAGAGAAGCTTTCGGTACCAAAACTGCTGCTGTTAAGAATGTTCACTCTAAATAGAGATTGTATTACTGCTTTGTAGATGACAACAATGAATTTTCAGAACATTTTAAAGTAGTTTTTTTAACCCTTTCCACAGTGAAATGTCAAATATATGTAAATTAAATATAACAAAATAAGTTAGAAATATGTGTGTGCACACAAACACTAATAGGAAAGAGTAAGGTTATAAGGAACTAGGATTTACAAAGAATTAAAAGACAGACTCATAAATTGTCTTATCAAAAGACTTTTTTTCTTTCCCTTCTATGGAGTAAAAATTCAGAGCAATCAGCTTATACTTCTTGGAAAAGAGTAATTGCAAAGGTTCCCTGAAGGCCTGAAACAGCAGTACCAAAGCTTTATAGTTTTAACTTTGTATACCTTTGCTTTAAAAATCAAATAATTTAGAAACTCTTTAATGTCAGGTCAGAAAAGACTAAATGAAAATGATACAAGAGAATTTTTTTGTTTCTTAATGCAAACCAAATCTTTTTCCAAAGCCAGTTTCAAATGGCGTGATATTCAGCCTGTACCAGAGGTAGTTTCATTCTGAAGGTCACACCTCGGATGAGGTTGGTTGACGTCTTGATGAGATGAGAGGTTGGTCTTCTCCAATGTGCTTTCACTTACAGCACCTTCCAAACAAAAGACTTACCAGAACAGGGCTCAGTGAGTGTTGTGTGCTTGTGTAGCGTAACACACATTTAATTTCATTGATGATCCTATAACATATATGGGTTTTGGAACATTGGAATTGATCCAAGGATGACTCTTTGCCTTTGTTCACCTCAAGGGATGTTTTCCCATAGCAAACAACTTAAGCTTCTTTGTCATTAAGCAATAGGATAAGAGGAAATGACCTCAAGTTGCACCAGGGGAGGTTTAGGCTGGATATTAGGAAAAAAATTCATCACCAAAAGGGTTTCAGGCATTGGAACAGACTTCCCAAGGAAGTGGTTCAGTCATCATCTCTGGAGATATCTAAAAGATACCTGAAAGCAGCCTTTGGAAGAGGTTAGGTGCCTAAACATGGCACCTAATATTGCAGCATTGGTGACAGCACAGCAAATTTTAGAGAAAGATTTTACAGGAGGAGATTGGGATTTCTTTTAAAAACAAAACTGATGTGAATCATTGATCCTTGCCCACATATTCCCAAGAACTAGGACATGTCTTCACATGATCTGGGCTGAAAGTCAGGTGCCCAGATGCTTCTTGTACTGATGCATGAAGAGGCTACCTGGAAACAGAGACTAGACACGAGTAAGGGAATAAAGGTGATATTTATTTGAAAGGCCTTCAAAAGTACACCCTGGGGAGCCCAGAGGCTACTTCCAAAATGGACCCCAAGATGGATGACAAGTCACGAGTTCTTCACACTTTTCTAGGTTTGGTTCATTTGCATATCAGCATAAATTCGCCAATTAAAACTTTAGCTAATGATGTAAGTTCTCTAAGCTCAGCCCCCTTCTCCAAGATGTTGGTTTAAACATTTTGGGCCTGGGTGTTCTTGGACAGCAAACCTAGAGACTTTGTTGTGTCTATCTTAGCATGAGAGAACAGCAGCTAGCAGGCTATAAGACCTTTCAGAGTTTTACAGTAGGCAATACAGAATATAAAAGCTAAACCTCAAGCAATCAGTACCCAGGCAGCTCCTCCAATCTTGATCTGCTCGCTGGATACTGTAGAGCATGGTGGTCCTGGGTCAAACGCTGCCCATCATTATGGGTTTTCCCAGGCTGGCCATGCCTGCAGATCTGGGAGACCCTCTCTGTTCTCTGAGGAAGCCCACTGGAATGACTCTCAGGATTTCTTTGCTGCTGGATGTCCAGAGAAGCAGCATGTGAAATGTGTGTGATGCCCAGGTTTTACAGACTGGTGCTGGGGCTGTTAGCTCCTGCCACTTGGATTTCTCCAAGGTCTGCTCTTCCTGTGGCTTCCACACCCACTTGGCTCCATCATTGCTTTCCTAGTGCTCCTGTTGGTGCTCTCTGTAAGAAAACAACTTTTCCTGCTGTTGAATGCCATGTACTGATGGCTTCCAAGTTAGCAGCTACATTATGCTGCTGTATTTGCTGTCTCTAGTTTGATGATTCTTAGGGCAGTTATATATCAGCTCAGCTGAAAAAGGCAGGGAATGACCTGGGGAAAGCACACCGGGGGTCATGCTTCATGCAGGCTGGGCAGGTCTCTTCCTCACAAGCTCTCTGTGCTCCTTTCAGTGTCTTATGATTGACAGACAACATGGGCTCTGATTCTTTGTAGAAGGGAATTTTTTGCCTATTGTGGGAACAATAGTTGCTAGGATCCTTTGTGGTCCATGTTCAGCTGTTATCTGAGTGGGAAGGAGGTGTACAAGCATGAGACTTTTCTGGGACAGATCAGCTGAGGTGAGCACAGGTGAAATGCAGAAATTTATTGTATCTATGGAATAACCTTGTCTCTTCCTTCAGAGTCTATTATTCTCTGGATAATTGTTTCCTGGTTTTGCTTCTATACCCTAAAACCTTCTTTTGTCTTACTGTTAACTAAGTAGTCTGGAAGATTCTTATAGAAGGACCCTTCTTAAATAAAGCTGAATTTCTTTGCTGTTTGTAAAGATGATAGCAGATGATGTCTCCTTTAACAAGTTTTTGGCATTTTCATAAAAGTTTCTAGCAGCCTTAACCTTCATCATTTCTTCTCTAACTTCCTCAAGTTGGATCCCAGAAATAAAAGCTTCTTCCTCTGAAGTTTCTTTCTTTTAGTGGCAGCTTAATAGGAACTTTTGACACAGCCTGCTCTTATGAGTACATCTCCATGGAGAGGTTCATTTTGGACAGACAAATCACAACAGCTATGGCTGAAGCCTTTGTGCTCTGACTGATAGCTAATCTAAAAGAAGGCTTTTAATTTTTTAAGGTGTTTTTTTTTTTAAGAACTATCCATAAAAGACCTGTGCTCATTCATTGTCCTAGACACACAGCAACACAGTCAAGATGCATGGGATAGGATTTAATTAGGCTTCAGCTGTATTAACTCATCTGGGAGTTATCCAGCACTAATTCAAATAGGGCAGGGCATGATTTTTCTCTGGTGGAAGCCTGGATTGCTTCCTGATTAACATTTTTGTCCACAAGATGAAGAAGTTGCCTGGTACCAAAAGCCTTCTGTACTACCTGGGTGTTGGCACTTGTAATTACCAATGTCACCACTCTCTGTGTCAGGGTAGAGGGAGGAAGGGAAGAGTATTATGATGCTGCTGTGAGGATTAGATTTGTTATCTTGTCTTAAAAAGGAAAAAAACAAAAAAAAACCAGACTAATGTTCTTTTTAAAAAACAGCCACTTGTCACTGCTCTGTTAGAATGCTTAGCAATATTTCCCAACATCTGAAAATAAAAGCCAGTATATATGAACTTTGCGTAGGGAGTTTAAACCATAGCTGAAACTAACACTAAAGTCCTGATCATATTTCTTTGGCAGCCTCGAGCCTGTAAGCAGAAAGCAGGCATCTCCTTACATGTCTACTTTTTTCCTTAACGTAGCACAGCAAGTAACTGCTAGGTATTTGTTTCCCCAAAAGAAATAATTATTCTCTTTCTGTGGTTTCTGCACTCCTGAAGCTGCTTCTGGCTGAACACTTCTCTTAAATGAAATAATTTCAACAGCAGCTTGTGAGCCTGGATTGTAGACCGAGAATGGATACAAAATACATGAAAATTTCAAATTTTGGGAGGGATAGGAAGGAACAGGGGCAGATAGTGACTGTGAAAGAGATCTGCTAAACCTTAAAGTAGTTTTGCTAAATGAATTAAAAATTTCAGACAGAACTGAACTCTTCACTAAACTTGAGAGCATTTAGGAATTTTATATTGGTCTGAATTACACAGCTGCTTTTTATATATTTATGAAGTAAAATGTTTTCTTTCACAAATTAGCATTGTAAATCACCTTACATGAAACATTCAAAAGGACAAGCAGCATTTTCTATTGAAACTAAGTTTAAGTTTAAAAAATAAATAAAAAGACTAATGATTCATTAGGTTCATGGAACTAACTCAGTAGAATTCCCATAATGAGAATGTTTGCTTTCTAGAGAAGTTTAGGAAATATTTTGGTTCATTAGAGATAACATCTGGTCAGCTGTAAGAAGTTTTTCTTACTTCAAAAATGTTTTTATAGGAGACTCTGCTAATGCAGATATTTCCACTGGCAGCTGGTTCTAAACTGAGGATAATGGATTCATCTATCAAGGGAAACAGTATACATATTCAATCTCTTGCCACCAAAGTTATAAGGATTTCATGTAAATGTGAAAAGAAAGGAGTATAACAGATGACTTCAGGCTTGCTTAATGCTCTTTCTCTGATTTTTCAACTCTAGGCTTATAAAAGTGTTGTGCATTTGTCTTCTAATGTTGATACATATTTTGGCAACTCAGTATACAATTGGTTCAGCTAAAAATCCTATCAGCCCTTCTATTATACATAATATTTTCTTGAGAATGTTTTTTCATTTATTTCGCTGTTTTCAGCTAAATGTCCGAGGTAACATTACCAATCTCACACAGAATTTTGTCACATATCTGCTTATGCTTGTTGTTGGAACACTTAGCGTGGTAATTGGAGAGATACATGCATCAGATTCAATTTTCAATGTTTCATCCATTGACATTTAGCTTTCCATTCAGTGATCTTGTCTGTGATTTTAAAGGTATCTCACCTCGAGGATATCAAATTATCTATCAATTAGATAGATTCACCGATCCTAAAGACTGGTGTGCAATTGAAAACTGTGATTTTTGATGTATCTTATGCTATAGTCTTTTTTCTGGACATTGGTTTTGGCAGTGGTTTCATTCTGTAATGAAAAAGCTGCAGCTTTTTTTCTTTTCTTTTTCTATGGATTGTTTAACCCAACACAATTGCAATTCAATCTTCTGCTAGTTTTCATTGCTTCCCTAGATTTTTTCACTTGCTGTCATTGAATTGGTATGAGAGCAGAAAGGATTCCATTTTATATCTAATACCAGAGTCTTTTTATTAAGTGGAATAATTTGTATGTTCACATGTAATACACAGAGATATACATTCAGGGAAAAATAATATAAGAATATTATTAATAAGCAAAGTAATTAATTTAAATTGTAGGAAACACCTTAATGAAGATTTTTTTCATGCACGCTTAATTGGCCTTTCCATGAGCGTCATCTTCTTTAATTAGATGTCACTCTCTCCTTGCCCTGTCAGACCCCATGCACAGGGTGCCTTGTGTTACTGCATGTGCAGATATTCACAGTATCGTTGTTACCATCCCACTGACATAAAAGGGGATACTGGTTCACAACTCAGGAGCTACAGCTTTGTATGGATGATGGATCCCATCCTCTGGCGGGGCTGGGGGTTATGTTTGGAAGGGAGGAACTCTGTGGGGAGGCTGACACGTTGTCTGTGGAGGCTCAGCCATGGGGTTGGCTGCACGCGCATGCAAACCTCTGTGGAGGAATGGCGTCTCTTTTACCTGCCTTGGCATGTTTCAAGGTGGATGAAATGACACTTGCCACTAGAGAACACCAAGCAGGCAGTTCCAGTGAAGAATTCCTAAGCGAGTTAATGTTGCCCTCATTTTAGAGGTGTAGAAAGGAGATGCTGAGAATTTAGATTGAAAATTTTGTGTAGGAAAGTACGTAGGTCAGACTTATCTGGAGTAAGTGATTTTGTGTGCTCAAAGAACTGTTCAATTTGTCTTCCAGTGTAACTGTGAACGGTCAGTTTGAACAAATCTCTGCCTCTCACAGTAAGCGCCCTGAAAAATGAATGAATGCATACTTATGTTAACTTCAGTTCTTATACTTAGCCTGTATTTAGTGGCAACTTTGTGGGATAAAGTCCAGGTTTCTAATGCAGCACTTGCCTGCACTAATGTTCCCAACAGTTAACATCAACACACAAGTTTGTGTGTAAGATAAAATGGTGTCAGTATTTTATTTTCCTTTGTGTACACTTCTTAATATCACAGGAACAAGAAGCATATTTTTCCACTGAGATCAAAAACTATTTTCTGGGTAACAGAGGAATGGTGTGAGTCTGGAGACCCTATCAAAATTCCAAAATCTGAAGTAGACATTTGCTGTCTGTGGTAAATATCTCTTGTCATCTCTTGTCTGATGATATTCTTGACCTAGTCCTGCCTCTGCTTTCTGCTCCCTTTCTGTGTTCCCCTTAGCTCTGCCTTTTGATTCCAGTCCCATCCTTTCCGTACTCTACCTGTTTCTTAAATTTATGTGAATGTGTTTTTTAAATATGTACCCTCCTGGTTTTGCAACAAAATAGAATTGTTAAAAATCAGTAGAAAGGATAGGATTTTTCATTGTCATTTTCTGCTTTACTAATAATTTCTCAAAGCAAAATTCAGATTCTGTCTTTGAGTTCTAATGCGTATTCATCAAATTTCATACTAGAACTATTACTCTGTGGGCTTTGCATTCTTAGCACATTGATATTTAATGTGCCTCTTCCTACTCTTACAGAAACTAATGTTGCAAAAATCCAACTGTGGATAAACACAAGAAAAATATGCTAGTATCATTTAGAAGAGTACCTTACTTGACTTGTTCTTTTAATATAGATGATAAAGACTTGTATAATTCTGAAGTTTACTAAATGATACCTGGTGAGTAAAGGTTGCCTGGAAAATGTGGTTCATTGTTAAGTCTGTAATGAAATAAAAGTTGTGTAATTTTGCTTTGGGGGTTTCAAATATCTCTCCTTCATGGCACATGCTGCCTTACAAAATAGTGTTTTGTAGGTATCTCTTTTCACACTTTCTGTTTCAGAACACCTAACCTTCTTCCTCTGAACTAAAACAACAAAAACCACTTTCTAATTCAGTTTAGTAGAGGGCAAAAGGCAAGCAGTATTTTTTTTTTTAACTTCTTTTCAGAATGGTTTTGATATCACACGCAGTGGACTAACTGTTCAACAGAGAAGCATGAATAGAGCAATCAACTGACGTATTTTGAAATTGTATTTAGGTATGTGAAAGGGCTGAAATTTTCCCACACCTACTATTCTTAAATATGCACGAAAATGGAAAGTGTTTCTAGTATGTGTGCAAGTTCGCACTTGTAAAATATATGTTCCTTTCAAATAATATGTATTACAAATTAGTTTGAAGAAAGAATTCTGTCTTTAAATAAGTAATTAACATGAGGATGAAGCATACCTGACTTCTTGCTGTTAAAAATTATGCATTGCCATTTTTCCCTAGTAAGTATTAAACAGTCATGTGAAAATCAAGAACTCTGTGTCAGATTCTGTGTTTAATTTTCCCATTCAGAGTGTGTGTAAGCAGTAGAATACTATATAATCCTGAATGAAAACATGGTCATTGAAGATTGTTTAGTGATATCATGAAAGAAATAAGGATCAGTTATGTACTTTGTATTTTCTTTATTTTGCTAAAACTTAAGGAACAACCAAGAATTATCAGAAATTCTTGCCTTCACTCAGACTGCCTGTCCTTTAAGTCTCTTGTGAAGTGAGCCAACGTTCATCTACATCACATTGGGGCACTTGGGGACATGATTTAGTCATGGTCTTGGCAGAGTTGGGTCATCAACTTGATGACTTTGGAGGTCTTTCCCAATCTAAACAATTTTATAATTCTATGAACTTTTTCGTGTCTTTTTCCTAACCTTTCCTACCACAAAAGAAATTAACAAAGCTGATTTTCTGGAGAAGATACATAAATTCCTTCTGCTTCCTGCTCTAGGTGTGCAGGTTCTTTTCTGCAGCTGTTCTTCCATCCCCAAGCAGATCAGCTGTTTACTGCTTGTGGTTGCACGACATATCCATTGCTTCTACAACGGAGGATTAGTAAAGGCAGCTGATGCTACTTTTTGTTTGTTAGGGATTTTTTGGTCTTCATTATTCCTTTATCTACTTTGAACTTGTGCCAATAATTTACAATAGGGTGTTACATGCTTGTCAGGCAAGTTACTATATTAATTTGTGAAACAGTTCTAAGCAGGATTATCAACATGAGACTTTTTTTTTCCCTAACTCTATCTTTACTATAATTATTGCTTTTTCACATTATCCAGAAAAATCAGGAATGATGTGCTAAGATTGTGGGTTCAGTCTTGGTGAGATGAATCCTAGTGTCTGCTTCAGAAGGTTCATTGCTTTTTTTTTATAAGTAGCCTTTCAGTCTGTTTGAAGTATTTAAAATCATTTCTTTCCCTTTAGAAATACATTTTGCTGCTGAATTGTGTTATACAGAAGTAAGTCAATTTATTTAAATTACTATTCTGCACGTTGGAGATAAAAATAAATATATAAATAAATGAGCAATTTCAGACATCTGTGACAGAATTTCTAAATGGAACAATGGGGATAGGTAAACTGAAAATATTGAGAAAATAATACATGCTCACCTTTTAATTCTTTAAGTTTAAATGTGAAATGCTACCTCGAAAGGCAAGAGTAAATCTCACAGCTTTGGCATTTTAAATCACTCTTTTGCTTTCAAGCATGTCTGTTTGAGTTAATTAGTTTAATGTCCTGATTTTTGTTTAAATAAACATAAACAAACAACAGAATGTTATTCCTGAGAAGTCCATGCTGATGGAAACTACCTTACTATAAGAATATTGTATTGAAAGGTCTACACCTCAAACAAAACCAGACGGATTTTCTGTAAGTAAAAGGCTCCATGTTTTTCTTCCTGCATTCAGTTCTGAAGAACTTCTTTCAAAGGCAGACTTGAAGGTTTCCAAAGAGGCAGAAGTACCCAATCTGAGACATTAGAGAAAGTCTGAATTTAAGGGAAAGTACCTAAATTTTCCAGGTTTTATGTAATGGGAAAAAACATTTAACTCTGTGTTTTCAAGAACTTTTAGGTATTTGGAGTGTGTTTTTATCGGGACTTCCAAAGACATGCAAACTGTCAAGAAAATTCACATGCACACGCAGATCTAGTCCAGAACATGTCTGACAATGTTCTTAACACATTTATTTTTGCTTGTTCTCCTCCTTATTTTCCCTTAGATATAAAAAAAGATCTCAAGAGGAGCTTTCTTCACACAGAATATCTTTTTCAGCAAATTACTGTATGCCTTTAATTCTTCAGTGTCTAACTGAAAACTAAATACGTGATCAGTAAGTTCTCAACAGGTTCAGGTAAATAAAATAGGATTACTTTTCTTCTTTCCCTTCTGGATTTGATTCAGATAGCTTGGCTACCTTACCTCTGAAAGGAAAATAGCTTTTGAAAGAGTGAAGTTTTCAAGGCTGATATTTTATGAAAGTGAAAACATTTGAAGATAGAAGACTGGCATAACCACAAAGCTGTAACTCAAGATCTCTCACTATTGTCTGTCAAGTGTAGATAACCAGCACTAATGTTATTGTTGATTCTGGCTTACAAACATCTATATAATTTTTGTTACCTCAATTTAAGGTTTATTTTTTTCTTTTAAGTTTCAAGGAAGGAATAAGATTTGACTTCCATTCTCATCTCTGCTATCCATTGCTTCTTGGTCATTGTCTTTTCCTTTTGCAACATACGTTAATATAATAAAGTGTGTAAGGAATATGCAGCATCCCCAATACACACTTTTTGTGTATTTCCATTGCTTTCTGTCTCTTTCATTCCACACAAACTCATTTTCCCTCTCATTATTTTAGGTGAAATTTTTAATTTAAAAAAAATAATTTAAATAAATGTGAAGTGCAAGTAACAATGCAATAGAGTTGAGTTTTAATCAAATATTTTTTTTATATTTGATTGTTTTGTTATTTTATTGTTTTATTTCATAGTAACTGTGAGGATTTTTTAGTCAATTATGAGAAAGAAAATTTTAAATTATTTTAAGTCCATGGAACTGTGCTTACATGAATATGTGAAGATTATTGTTTGGAAGCTCTGAATTAGCTTTTTAAGTCTATGAAAGAACAACGTGAAGTTAGCTTTTAATAGAATTTATTACTGTTGTTAGTCTAAACCACATTTTGTCTAAACCACACAAGAGAGAAAGGTCATTAAATATGCCTCTTGTGAGATAACCCATCTTCAAAATCATGTTATTACTCCCACATAAACATCAAGAAGATGAAAAACCATAGAATCAGTCTTTTAATCCTTTGGCCACTTCCAAAATTATCATAAAAATAAAAATATCATTTTCCAAAATGTAAAAAAATTCCTGGCAAATAGGTGAGTAGAGTTGGCATGAAAAGTTTTTGTCAGTCCATCTGGAAAAAGTGAAGGAGGATTTATTAATAATTATTTCATCCGATGTATTATTCTGTCCCAATATAACATCTGTGCTGTTCAGACAACATAGATGAGTTAAGATTTCAGACACACATGAAAAAAAGGGAGGTAGAAGGCACCCAACCTGTAAAGATAGCTTAGGCTTTGGCATTATGTTTTACTGTAAGTCCATCCCAAGAGTCACACCATGTACCTGAGAGCCTTATCCAAACTCTTCTTGAGCTCTGTCAGGATGATGCTGTGACCACTTCCTTGGAGAGCTTGTTCCAGTGCCCAACCACCCTCTGGGTGAAGAAACTTCTCCCGATATCCAACCTAAACCTCCCCTGACACAATGTCAGGCCATTTCCTTGAGTCCTTTCACTGGTCATGAGAGTGAAGAGATCTGTTCCTGCCCCTCATCTTCCCTTCATGAGAATGTTGAAGACCACGATGAGATTTCCCCTCAGTCTCCTCCAGGCTGGACAGACCAAGAGACCTCAGCCGCTCCTCATACGTCTTCCCCTCAAGGCCCTTTACCATTCTCATGGCCTCCTTCGCACACTCTAGTGTCTTAATGTCTTTTTTATATTGTGGCACCCAAAACCACCCCCAGCGCTCGAGGTGAGGCTGCCACAGTGCAGGGCAGAGCGGGACAATCCCCTCCCTTGCCTGGCTGGTGATGCAGATGGGAACAGGGATGAGCTTATGATTCACTGTTGCTGTTTACCCTTTCACTTTTTTTTTTTTTCAAACTGGTGTGTGAGAAAATGAGAGAGGACTTGATAGGCATAATCAGTCCTTCCCAAAGGGCAGTCCCATGGCAATCCAGCCATCAGCTCTGGCAACTATTTGCAGAAGCCAGCAGAAGCAAGCAGCCCTAGGGAGCCTGTGGGCAACATAGGATCTGTGGCTTGCATAGCACCTACACAAGAGATATTTGTCTAGCTGTGCTGAGCAGATTCAGCTCAGCTTGTGGGGATCTGACAATTTTAATCCAGATAAAAGTAAATACTGCCTGTGAAGCATGGGAAAGGGAAGAATAAGTATTCCAAAAAAACAGAAATAAGAATACATTTTGCAACTGTTGTTTGGGAGGTTTTATCTTCACAGTTAATGAGAAATTTCTTTCTTCCTATATCTGTTTTACTAAGATAATGTTAGATATAAATATTGGAAAACATTGACGAGCATGTGAGATGCTGTCATGATGTAACTGTCTTTACTGTTACATTTAAGATTCCAAATAAAGTTGTGTGGTTTTCCTTGAGAGAAAGCAAGCATGCTTTCAGATATTTGGAGTTTTTTTCATGTTTACTTTTGTTTTTGTTCCTCCACTTCAGCTCTGGGTGTTATCAAAAAATAATGGCAAATGCAAGTTTTCTACCATCCTGTTCCTATGCATCATTTACTGCATCAACAGGGGTTCTTCTTCCTTAAAAAATAACCATACAACCCCACAAACCCACAATTTTTTTTCCCCAAGAAAGTTATTTGTCTTGCGTAATGCTTGCTACTACTTAGAAGCTATGCTTACTTACCCTCAGTTCTATTAATAATGGTGTGAAAATAACAGTGCTATAATAAGCAAAGCCATAAATGCTGGTCTAATAATTGTATGCTGCCATCTACTTTATAGCCTTTATGGAGACTGCAGTTAGAATGTTATGAAGAGTTATACAGATCTTTAATTGCACAATCTTTTAAATTATGCAGTCCATGAACCCAGTTTTTTCCAGTGCCTCATACTGAAGCAGTTAATTTTATATCCCCATAGTTCCAGATATCAAAGAGTTTCTTTTAAGAAGTCTGTGTTTCCATATCAGTGAAGTTCTGAGGTTTTCTGATTATTTTTTTTCTTCAATGTTGCTTTCATAGCTAAGTTCTGAAAATGGCTATGTGCAAAATTGCCTCTAGTTTTAATTTTCAAAAAAGTCTAAAGTTTTACTAGAAAAAAATTACTTCCACTTTGTTAGTGGAGAGGGGGAGTGAGTTGTTACTCAGTACGTTCCAGCATATGATCTATAATGGCCCCCATAAGAAAATCAAAAAGGCTTTCTTCCCCCCACCATTGATACTTAGATAGCAAGTATCTGTAGCTCAATGATTACTAAATGTGGTCTTTGAGAAAATAAATAAATAAATTAATAAATTTGTCAATTCTGATACCTGTTTTCAGGTATAAAATATAGGTCCTAATGTGCCTAAGAAGAACATTTTATATTTGCCTACCTTTCTGAAAACATTATCTGTACTTGATTTGGGATGGATTTCACGGTTAGTCAGTTCTGCAGAGCCAATTCCCAGGGAGGACTAGGGGTCAGTCTGGGGCTGAGCTCATGCACCTTCTGGGAAAGAAAATGACCTTTAACAAGCAAAATTTGCATTACATTAAAAGTATATCCTACTGTTCAAACTGGGTAAATTTTTAATGTATGTTGGCATGTATTTTTGAACACAGTAGAAGTATTTTCACATCCAGAAAAACATTGCATTTCCAATGTGTGTCAGTGGGAAGTGAAAGGGGAACGGCACAAGAACGGGAGACAGCTTATTTATACATTTTTGAAACTTCCCACAAAAATGTGATTAGATTACATGAATTCTCTTAAGAATCTGTTCCTCTTTCTCTCCCACCTTATCAATTATGCATGCAAGCGCCTGCAGTATATATACTTTGTGTAGTGAGAAAATGACCCAGAGGATATCTACATTATCCTTGGGAAAACAAGCTAAAAGCAAACAAATATAGTTTACCTCAAGATATTTTATACTTTGCTGAGACTGGGTGATGATGTACTCAGTTGTAACTAGTGAGGAAGCAAAGTCACTGAAGATAAACTCAAGATTGAAGGACTGTAATGACAAGCAGAACCAAAAAAAACCACAAAACACCAAAACAAAAAAACCCAACCAACCAAA
>VZTH01014111.1:0-40419 GCA_013397815.1 Aleadryas rufinucha
CTGAATCAGGATTTGGGGGTTTGCTCTGAAGTTGTGTCTTTCACCCCATCTCATCCCCCCACCCCACCAATTTGCCCTTCTCTTAACGAGTGGTGTCAGCCACTCTTGCCAAAATTGGTTCTCTCTCACCTGTCCATAGTGGCTGGTGCTGTGCCTCTTCTGAGGTCCAGATCAGTACCAGGCACATTGGAGAAAGGTTTAAATCACCTTTAGTGGACAAATATGAGATGGATGGTTGTACAGGGAGAGGCTTTTCCTTCCCCAGGAAGCCAACTGGGGTCGTTGGGCACAGCATCTGAGAGATTTATATATGGAAAAATAGGAAATGAAAATTGTGTGAACCCCAAGGGTGGGAGCAAAGTCGTCTGAGAGCACCCTGGTGTTGTTTGCTGTCCAGCCCTGACTGGAGAATTGAAGTTTGTAGATGTTGTGAGAAGTGTCTGTGGAGTGTTGCCTCTCAGGATCTTCTCTGCTAGGTTTCTCCTGGAGAAGTGCATCCCGTGAGCCTGATCCTGCCCCAGGGCCTCTATCCATCGGCATCCGCTTCGGTGAGACGGATGGACGGATGCTAAATTAAGGTCGGGTGTGTGGATGATTCATGCCAGCCAGCCTGGCTGGACAGCAGAGGTCTGTGGCTGGGAATAAATCCTTCAGCGTGGAGCCGATGCCGTTTGCCATCGGCAGAGCTGCCCTTGCAGCTGGCACAGCTCAGCTGTCCCCTCCGGTCACCCTCGGTGTGAAGGAAAGCTCGCCCTCCCAAAGCCCTTTGGGGTTGCTATTTCCATCCCAGCCTCTCTCTGCCTAAGTGCTGCTCGTTTGGGTTTTTTTATTAATGAATCTTTTTCCTCAGTGTGTCCCAGGGGGATGTTTGATATGAAACGATTTGCCTGATCCTTCTCAAATAATCTCGAGCAGTGTCTGGGTCGGGCTGCGGGGAAGTACTTGGGTTGTTAGAGGGTTCTTTGTCAGAGAAGCCCTGGATTTTACAGAGGCAGCACAGTACATCTCTCCCTCCTGCTCTCCTCTTGCATCCTGCTCCTGTTTGGCCCTGGCACAAGCCCTTTCCTAAGAAAACCCATCCATGTGCGGCCAAGCCATGGAGAACAGCCTTTGGGGAGATGTGCAGAGGCATTTCAAGACAGATATCCCAGTTCCAATGAGGTGTTTAACCTGCCAGACAACAAAGAAAGTCGTTTAAGGTGGCTTTTGAAAGCCT
Source organism: Aleadryas rufinucha (assembly GCA_013397815.1). Taxonomy (NCBI): domain Eukaryota; kingdom Metazoa; phylum Chordata; class Aves; order Passeriformes; genus Aleadryas; species Aleadryas rufinucha. The sequence continues at coordinate 1,217 of VZTH01014111.1, forward strand.
TTCCAAGGATTTGGCTTCTCAATTTCCATTCAAATGAACTTTCCCTGTTCCCTTGTGTGCAGCTTCCCGATGCCTCTTTTTACAGCCTCGGCCTTTCAATCTTAATTAAAAAAATGGAAAGAACAAAGGCACAATTGAGCGAAGCACTTCAACAAATGGTTGAAGTAACAGATTTTCCTGGCTTTCACTGCAGGCTTAGAGGTGTTTCAGGACTTTGCTCCATGAAATTGGGGTCCTAAGGCTACTGGTGCAAATCCCTCCAGCTTTTTCACCCCAGAAGCAAGTCCACATTGATGGGAAATGTTTTGATCCACCTGGAGCAGGTTCTCATCACAGAAACTTCAGTTCTCATCACAGAAACTTGAGTTATAAAGCGGGTTTTCCGTCATTTTTGTGGGTTTCTTTTCTAATTGGGATGGAAACAAAGGCAGAAGCCTCAGAGTTGTTTAGAAAATGTATTTTTTCTGCTAATGGCAAAGTTGATCTTCCGGATGGCCAGGCAAGATTTGTCAGCATTATCTGTCAGTGGCCCTTAAGTAGATGTGAATCTGGAGATGCAAAGGATTGGCTGTTAGTGAATGGAAATTGGGAGCACGGGGTGAGGGGAATGGCGAGGAAAGTCCAAAACGCCAGCGGACAGAGCCGTCCCCTACAGCTTCCCGATCAGAGCCGGAGCTTCCTCCAAGTCCCCTCCTGCCTTTCCAGATGATAAACGTTGGATAATTGATTTATTCCGGCCGCGCCCCACCTGGCTGTCGGCCGTCCCATTTCCCTCGAGTGCCTGCAGCCGCTTTCCTGCCCCGCTCGGCCGCTCTCCCACCACGCGAGGACGCGGTGCTTTGGCAGGGAGCAGGTGGACAACCGATCTTGTAGCCATCAAGTGCAGGAGGCTCAGTGCTGAGCCCTTTGGAGGCTGACACCTCCCAAGACCCCTGAATGTTGCGAGGAGCAGTCGAGAGAGGGCTGTCTGTCGGTGGGAAGGCGGCTTTTGCTGGCTGAAGGTCCTTTTCCAAGTAGCCCTCAAGGTTAAAGTTGGATGCTCCTTCCAGATGGTCTCCATCTGATGCATCTCATTACGGGCTCGAGCTGCCTCGCGTTCCCAGCCTCCCAGTGCCAAGAATAACAAGGAGTAGAAGCCAGCAACAGCGATGGCTGCTGTTAGAAGGGCATAAGATGATTTAAGGGTCAAGACAAGACCATATGGCCCATCAAGGTCCCGTCGTAACAACCCGGAGGAATATAAAACACCTTGTGTTAGTTCACCCTTCCTGCTTCCTCTCAAGGCTGTTTGCTGTAACCTTTGTGAGAGCAGTTCCCCAGCTCCACCTTGCTCTGATTTATGCCCTGAGCTGCTTTCCAGAGCCCTGTGGGTCCCTCATGAGGTGTCTTCCCTGGTGGGCAGGCAGGAGGAGAAGAGGCATCCTGGGATCTGTGGCTCCAGCCTCAGTCTTCTGTCACCCTGCCTGGTTTAGGGAAAGCCAGGAGACCCTGCGTGTGCAGCTGTGAAATTGGGTGTCATGTGTGAGCCCTTTTGGCACCCAAGGGTGTGCTGGAGCGTTTACTGCTCCTGCCAGCATTTCTCATCCTTGGATCAGTGTGAAGTGGCCTCTTGGTGTTATTGATGGCTCACCCCTCCACTGCCTCCAGCCCCCTCAGCCAGCCCAACTGCTAAGCTGGATAAGCCACATCTGGTTGGTCTTTCCTTGAGATTTAGATGCATCTGGAGTGTGCTCAGCTTGTTGTCTTCTCAAATAGTCTGGGGCTTTTCCTTGGTTCCCCTGTGGACTCACAGCCTTGCTTTACCAAATTCTGCTAAAATAACACTCATTTCAGTGGAGGTAGCACTCTTAGGCAGGAGGGACCACTGCCCTCGTCTGGGGAAGGGTCTGTCTGCATCCCATCACTTTAATTCCAAGGCGAAGTGCAGCATCTCAGCACAACTGATCCAAGTGCTGTGGCTGCAGAGATAAATCTGCATTTCTGAGAGCGGAGTCGATGCTTCCTTGGAGTGTCAGCACAGGGCTTGGCAGGCAGCGGGCTGGAGGCAGCGATGCTCCTGTTCCCGAGGCTTTTCCCAGAAAGGGAGCGTGTGTGGGTGTCTGGGATCGTGTGGGCAGCCACACCTCAGGGCCGTGGCTCCTCGCCCCGGTGCTGTGTCTCTGCCCCACTTTGGTGATGGGACAGCCGCCGTTCCCTGCTCGGCTCTTGTCCCACAGTCCATTTCCCAAGGGAACACTTACAGCACTGACCTTAAAGAGCAATTTCGGGCGAGCACGGAGCAGCTCAATTGTTCATAAACCTGACATTTATGTCTTGGAGATTCTTCCTCTGCAGGATGCACTGCTCTTTATGATTTTATCAAATAAAATGCCCCTTTGCCCCCAACCAAGCTCTTTCCCCTTCCCGGATGTTTTTGTAGGGCAGTGATTGTGAACGGAGAGCTTAAAGGCATCCGCTTGTCCTTAATGTCGTGGCACAGCGAGGGTTAGGGAAATGCTTGTGCAGGCATTAGCGAGCACGGATGGGTAGGGCTGAGCTCTGGTCCTCTAATGTTGGTAATTACTGAGCAGGGATTAGGGACTTGAGCTGCACACACGTAGAGAAACTGAGTGCAAACAGATCAAACCACCTTATGGACCCGCAAAGTTTATTCCTGTGATTTTCACTGCTCTGCTGAAACGCTTCCTGGGCTTTCAGATCATTTCCCTGCTCGTCATGGGGGTGGCATGGTGGGTTTGGAAGCAGCAGAGTGGTGTCATCCCAAAATAGCTGCTATCTGGGGGGCAAGATAACTAGCCAGGATGCAGGAGTGCAACTTCAGGTTCAGGCTTCCTGTAAAAAGCTGGAGTAAAGGCATTAGCTGTGTCCAGAGGTACCTGTGTGAGAGCAGCCTTTGGTCCTGTCCCAACTCCACAGGGACAGCAGTGGCCTGAGAGAGGGTTCTCTGCTGCTCTGTGCCATCAGGTTGCCCAGAAAAGTTGTGGATGCCCCGTTCCTGGCATGGTTCAAGGCTGGGTTGGATTGAGCTCTGAGCAACCTGGTCTAGGGAAAGGTGTCCCTGCCCACAGCAGGGAGGCTGGAATGAGATGAGCTTTAAGGTCATTTCCAACCCAAACCGTTCTGGGATTCTGTGATTTCTGTGTTTTCTGTGATTCTATGATCTCCCCTTCCTTAGTGCTGGTCCTGTCCCCCAGCTCCTTCCCGCTCACCACATAAGGAAACCCTCTGGATGAACAACCACCACTTACTCTGGCCAGGGCATCTCCTATCCAGTCTGTTAATACCAGCTCCACATGGAGGGCTTGCTACCCTGGAAGTGTTAATTAGCTTCCCCCCTCCTCCCTCCTATTATTTTTCTGCCTCGCTCTTTAGAAGGTCTCTGAACCAGGAGATCAATGCCTCCTGCTAATCCGCTCTTCAGCAGCTTAGAGAGGCACCACAGAATACTCGGTTTAATTCTCCTCTAACACCTTTGCTAATCGTCCTTTCCAGCCCCAGAGCCCCAGGCAGGCAGGGAGGGGAGAGGCCGGATGGGAAGCGCAGCAGGCGCTCATTTACACCGGGCACGGAGACCCGGCAGGACCTGCACACCGCGGTGGGAAGAGCAGGGGTGCAAGGGGGAAAAGCAGTGGGAGAGAAAGGAGGGGAAGATCCCTTGGGATGAGAAGCATGGCATCAGACTGCAAACCATTTGAATGCTCTTGGAGACATGGAATCACTTAGGTTGGAGAAGACCTCCCAATGGTGTTGCTTCCTGTCTTGTCCTCTCCCTCTGTGCTGTGGATACAGGTTGTGTTGGGAACCTGTGCAGATAATGAGGATAACTGCTCCTCTTGGCCTCTCCACACAGCGCCCTGGAGTCTGTAAGGGCTTGTCAGTGTGGGTCAGACGCCTGAATCCTGAGATCTGAGCTGAGCTGTCTCTCTGAGCAGTGTTCCCTGTCAGCAGGGACATCCAGGAGGTCCTGGGTGTGAGCAGTGACCTCCCGCACGCTGCCATGGTCCTCTGCAGCAGGACTCCATGGAATCGTGGAGTCATTGTGGTTGGAAAAGACCTCTAAGGTGGAGTCCAACCATCCTCAGGCTTTTTGGCTGACTTGAGCTGGGGGCTGTGGGCACTGGGAGCTCTGCCATTGCCTCTCCAACTGCTCAGCTCCCTGTGCTTGGCCATCCTCCCCTCCGTGGGAGCAGGACTTCTCTGGGGTCACTTTGGCTTTCACAACAGAACTGCATACATAGCCTGGGGTCACTCTGAGGGTCAGACAGAGTCACCCATGGGTGACAGTTGTTGTGCTTTGACTCCTTGGCTCTTGCTGGACAATTTTACCAGAGGCTGTGTCTCCTCCGTGGAGAAGACAGTGACCTGGATTTAACTGTGGGGACCTCGCTAAGCTTTTCCACTTCCAGCTGCTGAGATCCAGCTAAACGGCTGCGAGCAAAAACCCACGTGGAAGTGCGAGTGCATGCTAATGAGTTGTGTTGCCAAAACCAGAAGGAACCAACTCTACAGGGATTTGGTACTTTTTTTTTTTCCCTGCTACCCAAGTTCAATAGGAGCGAATTGCATATTTCTCTGAGGCTTCTCAACAAACAATTTACAGTGTAAATATATTTGTTGGCATGCAAATCACTCTGCATTATGAGTCTTGATTAATATTATAATGTGTTGATGAAAGCCTCTAAGTGGTTCTTGGAACTAAGGTTCCTGACAAAGATCAGCTGTTTGGGTGCCCAGTGTTTGCAAAACATTAGATTAGGGTGATTTTTTTCCTTTGTTTTGGTTTCTTTCCCCCATGTGTGTTGTTTAATGGGTTGTTTCTTTTCCCCCTCCCTCTGTTTAAGATGCTGAGTGCAAAGTGGCAGTGGCTCTTCAAACCAGGCAATTAATTAACACAATAAAGCTCTTCCCCACGCTGCTGCCACCCCTTTCTGCTCCTTGTCCCCCACGTAAGAGGGATGCTGCTGTGGGGGTGGTCCTCATCCCCTGCTCCTGGAGATGCTGAGGAGGGACAGGATAAAGGATACAGAGCTATCAGCAATTCCTGTGTGTGCCAGTAGCCTGGCCAGGACATGGAGCAGGGGATCCATGTGTGGATGGAGCTGTTCACTGAGCAGCAGAGTAATGAGGCTTGATTGCCTATGGAGCCATCCCAGGGGCTTTGTTCCCCTGGAGCCCCTCTGGTGTGGAGGAAGATTTGTGGTCAGTCCTGCAAATGTAGCACCAAGAGGCTCCTTCCCTTCCAAGGAGATTCCCAGCACTTTCCAGGACTGAACAGCTTTGATGTCGTACCTTCCCTGCCGGAACAGTGCCACAAAGGACTGCAGGGTTCATCAGAGGGACCCCNCAGGTCGTGTGTGGCTCTGCTGTGACAGGGAGCACACCGGGGGGGCACACTGAGCTCCCCTGCCCCAGGAACGGGCAGGTTTGGGACAGCATCTCCCCTTTCAGCAGCTTCCCACGGTGAGCTGCCTCCTGGGCTTGCTGCCCTCCATTTCTCTGCAGTCCCAAGTGGTTTTCTGCAATGGCTCATGGCTCATCAGGTCATCCCCAGGGAGAGCAGGATGGCAGAGCCATCCCCACCCTGCTCGTTGCCCTCTGAGCGTGGCAGCTCGTTCTGAGGTCTCGGAGTTGGAGGCGAGCTGGGCAGGGAAAACACAGACACCTAAAGGAGAGACAGAGGGAGGGGGGAAAGAGTGACGAGCACACGTGCTTTAAAAGAACACACTGCTTTTTTTTTCCTCTTCCTTTTCTTTTTTTCTGAAAGCAGCTGTGCCTTTTCCCAGCACTTTTAACTGGTTGCCAGGGAAACAGAGCAAGGGAGAGTGGAAAGGTTAGATGGATATTGGACGAGGCTAATGCACTTGTTTCAACCAAGAATTGACAGGTGCTTAGGACACCGAAGGTCCTGATAACTCCTCATTTGCACGGCTCCTTTGCAGAGCCTCGGGTACCTCCCTACTGCCGTTAATTGTGTTTTAATCATTTGCAAATTATAATCCATCTCCATCAGGGGATCTCTAATGGTAGCTTTATGGAGCGCGTCCGCATGTTCCTTAGCCCTTCTGGGATACTGGGGATGAAATATTGGGTACCTTGGGCCTCGTTGGTGTGGGTGGTCTGGCTTGAAGGGGCTTTGACTCCAGCAGAGGTCCTGGTGGAAAAGGTGGGAATTGCAGCTGGGTGATCCAAACATGCTGGGAAAAGCACTGGAGGGAAGCCATGTGTTTGCGGCTGTCTGGTTTTCCCAGAAAAGGGGCTGGCATGGGAGAGGGGGCAATGCACCAGTCCAGTGAGTGCATCCCCTTGTCCACTGGGTCATCCCCAACCCTGGTCCTGGTGTTGGCAGGGTTCTTGGCATCTCCCTGCCTGCCAACAGCTCCCATCCACCCCCACAGGGCTGCTGGGCACATGGTCCCTGCGTGTTTGCAGCTCCGCTTGGATTTTTCACCTTCCTCCGGGTTAAAAACCAAAGACAAATGCCTCACTGTGGGTTTTTGTCGCCATTGTGATGCTCAGAAGGCTTTTTCCCTCTGCTTCTGCTTTAGGTTTTGTTTTTGTTTTGCGTCCGTCTTGTCTAAAATAGCAGCTCCATCTAAGAAATAACCAAGGGGCCCGAGGTTCGGCTGTTCAGGATGAGTGTCACATCTGGTCTGTGCAAAACACAGCGAGCGAGAAATGGCTACAGAGTCGTAAAGCTCAGGCTCTGGAGAGGCAGGGGTGGCTGCTGAGGCTCTTACTGCATTTGGGGTTTGTAGTGTTTTCCTGGGGAGGGCAGAAGGGCAGTGATTAAAAAACCCAAGCTAAACCTCACTTGTGTCTGTGGGTGGGAAGGTGGAAGGAGCGATGGGGTGATGCTGAGGGCTGGGGGACCCCAGCTCTGCATCCCTGAGCCTCATCCTGAAGCTTTGGGTGCATCAAATGCTGATGGATAACGGGGCTCCCTCCTCCCTGTGGTGACCTCAGGGGACTCTGCCTTATCCTGCCAGCCCCTCCAAAATGCCTGTCTGAGTCCTCCCAGGCCAGCTCACAGCCGAGCCACAGAAGATGGCAATCCAGCTTTTTCTGATCCGGGGAGGGAACGGAATGTAGTCCTTGCCCAGGGCTGCGAACAGAACTGCTCACTGCTCCTTCTTGTCAGCAGCTTCCCAAGCCTGCCGCCTCTCCATCATTCCTGAGTGATGGGTACCAGGCCAGCACAGAGATGCACAGCACTCATATCCCTATTATGACATTGTCAGTGTCACAGCTGAGCGTGAGGGACTCGGAAAATGTCACTTCAGGTATTAGAAAATGACTGTGCTTTTGCCACACTGCAGTTCCTAGTCCAAAGTGCTTTTCCTCCCGTCACTTCCAGCTGGAGGGGCCTCTGCCTTTGACTGAGGTATCTCTGCTCTGGGGTTTTTAGTGGAAAGTATGATTTTAGTCATGGTGCAAGGAGCCAGGCTGACAGCCCTGGGCCACGCAGCCTCTCCATCTACAGCACAAATGCTGAATGAGTTCCACACATCCTCCATGCAGGGCTTTCCTTTTCCCAGCTTTCCTTTCCTCCCTCTGCTCCAGACCACTGCTGGCACACCCTGCCCTGCCTGGTCCTTCACCAGCATCTCCCCTGCTTTGGAGGGGACCTGTGCTAGTGACAAGAGAGGAGCTCAGTCCTAATCACCAGCTCCATCAGAGGTGATGTTTAAACACCTGACACATGAATGCAACGCTTTTCCCATTCCTTTCCAGTAGTCCATGGAACTGTCAGCACTATGGGCTGCTGTGAGGCTGCCTTGCACCCAGGTAGGCTCCAGAAGTGGTTGCTGAAATGTAGAGACCTTGTGAGCAGCTCGAGTGGCTCCAGTCTGTCCCAGTCATGTGGTCTCATCCCCTTGGCAGCAGGAATGGCTTTGGTCGTTCTCATCAGAGCCCACAGTGCCAGGGCAATGGGCTCCCCAGCAAGCTGGCATTATAGTGCCTGAAAGAGAGATCAGGAATGGGAAAGGGAGTGGAAGAAGAGGAATGATTTATGAGGCTTCGCTTGGCCAAGCAGGGCATTCTCAGCATATTCCAAAATAATTTAGCATCATCTATTGTGCCTGCAGCGGGAGCTTGTTGCGGAAAACGAAAGAGAGCAAAAAAATCCGCCACATAAAGAACGCAGAAAGCCCCTTGATGGGATGGTTAGAGCTTGAAGTTTCTTTTTTCCTGAGGGCTGCTGTCTCCTCTCCCCAGTTCTCTCTGTAAATCAAACTGCCAGTGTCGGATCGGCGGCTCCGTCTTTCCTGCAGCCGCTTCCCCGAGGCCTCCCCGAGCACCGAGGGGACGTAATCACCACCTAGAACAGCTTGAAGGACACAAGCGCGGGAGCCGAGAGGACGATTTGTAGTGAATAATTTAGTGGATGAATTTAAAGCTTTTGTTCTCGTCGCAAATTACCTGCGAACTGTACGGGAAGGTTTTGATCATACAAATTCATTTTACATCGTCTCTCTCTGCCAACAGACCCACCTACCCGCTTCGCTGGGGTTTGAACCAATGCATTTTTCCCTGCACATCGATGTGTTTTGGGGGTGGGTTGAACCTTTAATTAACCCATCATTTCGGTGCCTGTGGTTTTAATTACCAGCATAGGATTGCCTGCCTGAGTTGTGCTGGAGATTGGAGAGCGATGTTTGTAAATAGGAATAATTTGTGAAGTTTGCCTGTGTACCGTGGGATGTTCGCACAGCCTGCAAAGTGTTTTGCTTTTAGGTGGAAGGAGATGAGATGGGCACAAGGCTGGGATGCTGAGGCAGGGATGAGTGCCAGTGTCAGCATCCTGGGATGCACTGCCTGGACACCGTGCAGTTGGGGTTGTCTCCTTCCTTCTTGGAGAGCAACTTTTTATAAGGGTATTGTAATGATAGAACAAGGGAGAATGGCTTTAAACTGACAGAGGACAGGGTTAGATGGGATATTGGGAAGAAATTCTTCCCTGTGAGGGGGGGGAGGGCCTGGCACAGGGTGCCCAGAGCAGCTGTGGCTGCCCCATCCCTGGCAGGGTTCAAGGCCAGGTTGGATGAGGCTTGGAGCAACCTGGGATAGTGGGAGGTGTCCCTGCCCGTGGCAGGGGTGTGGAATGAGATGGGCTTTAAGGTCTCTTCCAATCCAAAGCATTCTGTGATTCCCCTGCCTTGCCCTGGCATCTCTTTCCCACCCTCGAGAGGCTTTTCCCTGTCTTTGTGCTTGGTGTGGACAGTTGGATCCAAAGCTCTCTACTTCCCCTCCACTCACTGCCGAGTTTGTTTGGGGCTAGGGAATTCAGAAAAGTGCATGTGAAGGAGGCTGCAGCCTGCCCAGAGACAGCCACATGAAATGAAGTTGTATCACTCTCCGAGATCAAATTATCCTTCTCAGCTTTCGGGGAGAGGACTCCGGCAGCCCCATGCGAGAGCTCGCTGCCTCCTCCTCCTCCTCAGCTCAGTTTATATCCCGGTCCCCCGGCTGACTGCAAATGCTCCCTCATCAGGGCCTGCTCTCTGTGCTAATGGCCCTCTATAAATAAGCCCCAGGAACAGCGATAGAGAACAATCATAAAAGGCAGGCGCATAAATTAAAGCCGATGTTATAATAAACTAGACAAGCCCTTCATCGAGGGTTTTATGTTTCTCCTTGAGTCGGCAACTTTGCCAGCAGAAAATGATTTCCGTGCGCCTTGGCCCGGTCCTCTGTCTCGCTGCTCTGTAGGTGCACACGAGTGGGTGGCAGAAATAGCTGGCATCACCACGTCCCTCTTTTGGCATTCCGGGTATTAAAGCTGTGGGGATTTCTCGGAACAGCTCTCAGCATGTCCTTAGAGTGGCAACAAGACCATGGATTTACCGATGGGGTGGCTCTGGCCACTCCTTGTGGCTATAAATGAAATGCAATGGCTCTGGGTGGCTGGAATTCCTGAGAGCTCAGCCCTGTACCTTTGGAGAAAGGTGGAAGTTGTTGCACTCGCCCCAGTGAGCTGCAGTCAAACCTCCTGGAGGGAGATGCTGGTGCATAAAACAGCAGCATCTTGGAACTTGTGGTGCCTCTGAAAGGCCGCTCCTTCCCCTTTGCCCCGGAGCATCTCCCCTGTCAGAAAAGCACGCACCGGTGGCTGGCACGCAGGCTCCGTGCCGCAGCTCCGGAGCGCCTCGGGAGCGCTGGATACACTGCGCCGAAACCCCTGCCTCTCCCGGCGAGTTCGGAGCTGTCTCTCCAAATCACATGCTGGATGACTGAAACTTGGCAGGGCGAGTGGGAGCAGCAGGCAGAGCTGCCCGCTCCCGAAGTACAACTTCCCTGTGCTGGAGTCACCCGGGAGACGCTGGAAGTTGTGCCGTGGGCATGGAGTCGGTCAGGAAGGAGCCCATCTCCAGTTCTGTGGCACACTGTGGTGCTACGCAGGGGTCTTTGGCAAAGTTCATGTCTTGGTCAGCAGCTCAGCTTGCTCCCAAATCCTTTTTGGACACTTTTATCTAAGCTGATGACCCTGCAAGTAAAGTGCAAACTGCGGCTCCGGGCTGTGAGCTTGCTTTCATCCTGTCCACCCAACCTTTATGGTCTGTGCAGTGAAATCCAGAGGCAGAGAGATGTGTTGACAGGGAGGTGTCACCCCATGCCTCTTGCAGGAGATGGTGAGGACGAGGAGGAGAATTCCAGGCATCCAGCTCCTCATTAGAGGTTCAGAACAATTTGCAGGCGCATGTTCAGCTCTTATTTGAACGCATGCCCAGCCACATGTGCAGCTCTGTGCAGAGTTACATCCATTTGGGGCAGCTCAGACACATCCCCTAGGTGCTCAACTCACTTCTTCCTCTGGAAGTTTGATGGACCTGCAGCATCTTGTGCTGGTGTGGGAAGGTGATGGCCAGGCGGATTATGTACATGGTGGGGTGGGAAGGAAGAAGGCAGGGAGGCAGAAAAGGAGGGATGGAGAGGGTGAGCTGTAGGCTCTGCTTTCTGCTTTGTGCTCCCCTGCACGCTCTGGCCTGAGCTCCCCCTCGTGTTCAGCTGCATATATTTCTCCATTGCTCTCCTGACTCTCCTCTCCCACTTATTGCAGGGATGTTCCACCTTTCCTGCCACATTTGCGTTGGAGAAGTGGGAGCCCCATTGGGCAGTCCACTGGCTGCCAGCTTGATTTCTCCACAACTGAGGAATCCCCCTTCTCCCTCCCCAGTGTAATTGCAGCACCTCCAGCCTTTCTGAGTATTCATCCCAGAGCCAGATGCTCAGACAAGCTGCGTCAGGAGCCAGAGATCCATAGTTTTGATTGTGCAAGGAGAGGCGTGTGCCACAGACGTGCCCTGGAGTGTCTCACCAGGTTCCCTGGAGGGAGAGAGGCTGGGATGTGCCGTGCTCTGCCAGTGCAGCATTAGTTCCCTCCAGAGGCTGCCGGGCACTCCCTGCCTCTGCCACCGCTCATCAGCCCCTCGCTGGTCTCACACAGGATCGTTTTCTGCTCCATTTCCTCCCCCAGCCTTCGAATTCCCCCTCCAAGCTCTTTGTTTTCTTCTTCATCATCCCGGCTGGGATAGAATGTGACTGCAGCCACAAAGAGCTGAGATGGCAGCTGCCCTCGGGGCTTGTTTGCCCACATCACCTGTCGGATTGGGAGCCTGCATGTCCTTGGAAAAATATGTATTTCAGGCCGCCGGGGTGCTAATTTGCAAGGCCCATTACTCAAACGAAACATTAAAATGGCCGTCCATAAAGCAGAGCCTTTATCCGTGCCTCCCCCTCGGTCTGTACTCCCCGCACCAGGTATAGGCTTCCTGTCAAGCCCAAGAGCCAAAAGCAAAGATTTATCGGAAGGTTCCTTGACTCCGACCTGCATTTTAATTATGTCGTCGCCAGCCTGTGTCGAGAATAAACTCGGTGGCTATTGTGTGTTACCCTGGCTTCTCATCTCCGGATGAATGCACCGGGAGAGACGCGGGTTTGCGGTGTCCCCAGTGGGGACCCTCTTGTATTCCCACGTCCTTTCCTCCCCGCTCGCCTGCACGGATCAGCAGAGTGGCTGCCTGGTGCCGAAACACTGATCTGCACGTGAGGTTGGGAGGGAAGGATGCAGGGAATGAGTCCTGTGCATCACTGTGCCTCAGTTTCCCTTCATGTGGGAGCTCTCCAGCCTCCTCCAACCCGCTGAGTCTGCAGGGAGGGTGAGCTCTGGTCCTGCCACAGCCACCTCGGTGCTGCCGGGGCAGGAGGCAGCGAGCAGGGCTTGGAGCAGTGCCGGAGCCCAAATAGCTTTTTGGAGAGCTCAATTTCACGCCGGGAGCGGAGCTGTGGCACCGTGGGGAATTGAGGAGCCACGCTTGTCAGGGAGGAGATGCGCTGAACTTTGGAGCTGGCTTGTTTATTTTGCCTGTGTATTTATGAGCGGGGGTGTGTATAAATATTGCTCGCCCGTGCCAGACGACGCTGGTGTCGTGCTTCGTGCGGGTGCAAAGCTTGACCTGGCACTTCCTGGCGGGAATGATGCATATTTATTAGCGAGGCGATGGGTGGGAACGGCTCCCTCGCTTGCTGGCGTGGCAGACACTGGCTCAGCAGAAGGGGGGTTATTATTATTAAAATAAATAAAAGCAGAAGCAGCTCGATCACCACTGCATGTCCCGTGCTGACTTCATGACGGAGCCAACTTCTCCTAGGGTAGGAGAGGGGATCTTGAGAAGATGCTCTTGAGAAGCTCCTGGCAGCATAAGGATTGACTCTGTAAACTCCAAGTGCCAGAGCACGTCCCCTGCCTCAGTTTCCCCATTGATAGCAGTGACGTATTGAAGTGACGTAAGTCTCAGCCGGGCAGGGGAGTGTGAAATGCTCCCTTCATTAATAAGCACAAAGTGCTTTGGTATTTTTAGATGGAAGTGCCACGTATTGATATAATATTACTGTACCTCGTTTGACTTCTTTTTCGATTGCAAGCCCCCTCTTGATCCCGTTACCTGCAGTAACAGTTATCTGGCTATATTTTATCATCTGAATATTTCAATTAAATTACTTTAAGGGGAAAAAAAAGGCAGCAGCCTAGGCTGAAGTTGGAAATGATCACTGTATCACTCCAACTTCCCTCCATTCCCAGAAGGTTAATTGAAAGGCAGCCATCTTGGTGACGTTTAGACAAATGAGGATAATTATGTGTTCTCCAGCTCTTTGAGAGGTTAATTGCTTAGATGTACGAAGACTTGAAGAACAAAGAAGGAATAAATCAGAAGCAGGACTATGATCTGATAATGTAATTTGGGATATTCACGTGCAACTCAAACAAATAAACCCCCTAATTGCATGCAGTTGTTCGGCCCCGTGGGCTTACCGAGATCAGGCTCCTGGTTCTCGGGGATGCTCGGAGAGGGGTTACCAGCAGGAGAGGTCTTCATCTGGCTTGTGCCCAGGAGTGTCTGTTGTCATCTCACGCTGATGACGACTTCTTTATCTGGCACTGGAGATGACTTCTTCATCTCCACGGAGCTGTCACCTGGCTCCTTAGAGCCTGAAGCATCCAACCCTCATCCCGGCAGAGCAGCGGTGGGTGGAAATCAGATGGGTCAGGGAGGCGCGGGAGCAGCGAGCAAAGGATTTCCTCTGGTGGGTTATTTTATTTTGCCTAATTGCTGGTGAAATTCCTGCAAATTGGCAATTATATTCCTGAGCTGATGGCTCACCCAGGTCGTTTATAGATCTCGCATTTGGCAGGAGCGCTTTACGGTGTTCGCCATGAAATACGGCTTCACTCTCCAGCAGCAGAATTTCCCTCTTTTTAGAGGTTGTTAATTCTGTCTGAAAGGATTTTGCACCTAAACCTTGTGGCGGCACCATCGTGAAGGTACCTGATTTTTTTCCTTTTTATTCATCCCGGTGGACCAGTGTGGGATTTGGTTTGTCCATCTCTCAGCCCCTTCATCCTCTTGGGATGGGATCCCCTAGCCACTGGGAGTGACCTCCAGGTGTGAGGGGTGCAGATGGAGCGAGCTGATTTGCCCCTCAGCTTTCCCTGCCCTCTGGCACCGCAGTGAATGGCATAGTGTGGAGCCAAGACCTTGGAAAGCTGGAGCTTTTATGGAAGTCTCGGGGCTGTGTGGAACATCAAGCTGTCCAGCCAGGATCAAATACTGCTTCATCTTCCAGCTATGAGGGTCAGGAAAACGGTGCTTTTTTCTCTGCTGAAAGCTTGAGGGTAAAACATCTTCATCCAGCATCTCTTTCCCCCTCTGTTCTGTCTCTGGGGAAGTTGGAATTGATTTCAAATGAGCAAATGCCTCCCCACCCCTAACGTGTGAGGAGCCCTGAGCCTCGGCCTCTGAAGCACCAGCGAGAGGCTTTTCCGTCGATCTATCTGGAATTGCAGTTTAATTCCCTGCGTTTGCTCCCGTATTGTGCATTAAGATACAGCGAGTTTATCCAGCAGTCCAGCTGTTTTGAAGATAATTACTACAGAACTCAACCTGATGTAAAATAATCCTCCTGGGCAAGCAGCCAAGAGCTTGAGACTTATCCTCCAAAGACTGAAACCTCTCCATTACCCTTAAGAGCCGCAGAGATAGCGGTGGGCATCTCGTGACAAATATATTTTTGGTGGTAATCAACGGCAGGATGTGAGAAGAGGTTTGCTTTCTCCCCTGAATCTTGGGGAGGGTGGTGTGGCCAGATAGACCAACCGAAAGCGTGAGGCCCACATGTGATGGAGACATGGATTGCTTTCCTTCCAAAGGGCCCCATGTGCTGTTTTTTCCCCCAGGAACCCCTTTTGGGGTGACAACACCACCCCTGCACTGTTTTGCCCCCCTGTCCTGCACTGGGGTGGCTTCAGACCAATTTTCCCTCCTTGCAATGCAGGGACAAGTGTCCGATGGTTTTGCTCCAGATGTTTCTCTTGCAGATGTGCCCTGGTCCAGGTTTTAATCAGCCTGCCAGCATCCTTTCTTCTTTTGTAACTGTGGGATGCTGCTGGAGCCATGGCCACATCCTCCTGGGTTGAAAGGGTCTCCCTTATCCAGCTGAGATGGAGAGGGTCACCGGTCCCACCAGGACGGCTGAATCAGAGCAGTGGGAGCCTCGTGTTGCCACGCGCTAATTACCGCCACTTAACTGCGTGTCCAGCTGTGACAGCCAAAGTTATTCCTCTCTCTCCCTGCCTGGGCAGGTGAATGAAAAAACCTGGCAAAAAAAGCAATAGCGAGGAAAAAACCCAACCCCACAACCCCAGCGCAGGTGTGGAGAACTTGAAGTTCTCAACTGCTCAGCTCTGCTAGCGATGAACTCAGTGTTTTCTTCGCTGCTTTTGATTGAAGAACACTGGAAATCAGCCGGTTGCAGGTGCTGTATTGTGTGAGATTAGCGCTGATTTAGGCAGGGCGCGGGCGCTGATTGAGCAGGGGGCTCTGCCAACGCTGATGTGCCAAGGGCAGGGGGATCTCCAGATTGTGTCCCTTAATCAGCACCCTTGAAGGGTGCTGATGGCATTGGCGGGTGTCTCTCATTGGGTTTTTCCCTGCTGGGAGTAGGGCAGGGCTTGGTGTAGGGAGAGGGAGATTTGGCTTCCTGGTGAGAAAACAGCTCTCTGCACGTGTTTCCTAGGATGGGTACTGATGCCTTGATGGTAAATGCTGCTGGATGGTGACCATCTTTTTGAAGAGGAGCTGGGAAGATGTCCCAGCCTTCTTCAAACCACAGGATGGCCCAGTGACCATGGGGAAGTTGGAAATCAGTGCCTGGCTGTGTTAGGGAGAGAGCACAATCATTCGGGTACCATTTTGGGTGAGGAAAGATGCTTCACTGCACTTCTTCCAGTTTCTGTGGTTTTCCTGGCCTGGCTGCCCCTGCTTGGTGCCTTCATTTTCATCTCTGTCTTTGGGAGATGAGGTGTGGCCACCAGCATCCACTGACTCTGTGTCACTCGCGAGCAGAGACCGAGGAAGGAACGACATGGACGGTTATAGTGACACGAAAACCGACAGTTTATTCACTTACAAATTTGCTCATATACCTTAGCACGCTGGACTGGCATAAGGTCATTGGTTCACTGACCAGCCACCCCTCAGAGGGATTGGCTGAACCCAATAACACTTACTTCAGATATTTTCTCTTCGGTATCAATAACAGTTCCATAGTTTACAAAATCTCTTAGCTGTTTTCCCACAGCGTCCGTGAGAAAGCAGAGCTTTCTCACAGACACTGGCAGAAAGCTGAGAAATCTCCCTGCACCATGCTTCCAGCATTCACAGACTCTGATGGAAGCATTTACGTGCCACCTGCTCTATAAACATTACCATTGATTTGCTCTATCCAAAGGCCTCCTGCTTTATTTCTTTTGCTGCCACCTCATATTTCCTTATGAAGATTTCTCCTGAGCTAATAACAGCTGTTGGGGCTTAGGCTGATGCCTTCTGACCTTCCCTGCCACATGGGGGGAGTGTCCTGGCACGTAGACACGGATATTGATGCATTGTTGTGTCAGAAACAAGGGGAAGTTGGGTGGGAGCTGGGAGAAGTGTACCTGAGCACCCAACCTCATCCGGCCCCCCTTCCCCTTGCCAGTGATGTTGTCAGGGTGACGTGTGTCCCCGCAAGCTGGAAGTAAAAGCAATGAGGAGTGAAAGAAGGGCTTTGGGAACTGAAGGGAAAGCCTGGCTCGCTTTAACAGAGCTGACTGTTTCTGGATTTGCTCGATGTGGAGCATTAATTCAGAAAATCCCGTGAATGGCTTTGGGGAGAAGATGTGATCCGTCAGTGGGGGCACTGTGCAGCAGCTCACCTTGCTGGGCATCCCTTCCCTCCTCAAACTACGATTGCTTTCTAAGCCACCTGCAGCACAGCTCTGTCTGTATCAGCTTTAGCATCACTCTGTGCCACCTGCAGTAGTACCCAGGTCCACCCCTGACTCCAGGGGGCTCAGACTGCCCTCCCTGAATTAATGTCAGCTCAAGCTTGGCAGCGACCTGGCACCAGGCTCAGCCTTTGCATGCCCTGGGTTGTCACAGAGGCCACCCAAAGCCCTGTGAATGCTGGGTGCAGAGCAGCCAGTGTTTTGTGTGGCAGGGACCCCTCAGGGACTGCATAGTGAGTGTTGTCTTGACTTCTGATGCCTTGCGCAGGCGGCTCCCGCCCTCCTCATCATCTTGTTATCATTCTAATGTCTGGGAGCTGCAGTCATGGACCAAAACACCATTAAACTATCTGAAATGGAGCAACTCGACAGCCTCTGCCCTCACAGGCTTATTATCTTTGCAGATGGATATTTTATATTTAGCAGTCTCTAATGTATCAATTTGGGCTTTGATTTTTTGTGGGGAGCAGCTTCTATTCTGGTGCCTGGTGGTGGGCAAACTGCCACTGCAGGGGAACCGCCAGGGACAAACCCTTCCTGGCAAGCCCCGAGCCTCTGGAGAGGGTAAAAGGGCCCCATAGCCCTTGGAGGGCTTTGGGGAGGGGGTTGTTGGCAGGGAACAGGTTTTCCAGTGGTCTGGAGTGTGTTTGAACAGTACTGGGAGCGCTTGGGGAATCGGAGCGGTAGCAGTGGGGCCAGGCAATTAATTAAACTTGCAGAGTGAGAGCCGGTGGCGTGTGGCTTTGCAGGAGGCAGTGGCTGAGTGGCGTACGGTGGGGAGGGAAGAATGTTATAGAGAAAAGGAGAACTGTTTAGACTGGCCAAGCTCTTGTACGTCCCATGCTCCTTGTTTTCCCACAGGAGTATGGATGTGGTGATGGATCGGGACTTGCTGAGCGTTTGGTGAAGGCTGGGTGGGAGGCGGTCATGCTGGGTGATGCCATATGGTGCATCCCGAGTGCGCTCTGTCCTCAGAGTGGTGGGGTGGTGTGGGGATGGCATGGAGCTGTGCCCTCTGTCCTTGGGGTGTGGGGATGGTGGGGGGATGGGGTGGAGCTGTGCACTCTGTCTTTGGGGTACTGGGATGATGTGGAACTGTGCCCTCTGTCCTCAGGGTGCTGGGATGGTGTGGAGCTGCGCCCTCTGTCCTCGGGGTGCTGGGATGGTGGGGGGATGGCTTGGAGCTGTGCCCTCTGTCCTCGGGGTGCTGGGATGGTGTGGAACTGTACCCTCTGTCCTCGGGGTGCTGGGATGGTGTGGGGATGGCGTGGAGCTGTGCACTCTACATCTAGGCACCAGGATGGATGGGAGAGAGGGGAGAAGGGATGCTGTGGGTGCCTTGGAGAGGAGACAGAGTGCCAGTGGACAGGATCATGATTAAAGACAAAGTGCCTCGTGCCCTGCACCCCCAGAATAAATAGTGTGGATGGCAGTGACAGAAGCCTGGGTAGCACAGGCCTGCCCTCAGGAGCTGCCGTGTGAGAGCCGCCGTCACACGGCGCAGATGCCATTGTCCCTGCAGATAATGTGGCGGGTTACATTGTTGAGAGAGGATTAGAGGAGCTGCTGTGTTTTGAAGGCCTGCGTCTCATTTGCATCTTGAACGAAGTGGGAGCACAGCCAGGTTCTGTTCTTTTGTGTTTACTTCTGAGGAAATGTGTTTATTTCCGATGATTACAAATAAATCTCCTCTGCCTTTGCTCCAGCCGCCCAGAATAAAAAACATCCGGTGCCCCTTAACTGTGGAGCCGGGGCGAATATTGGAAGTGAAGGAGAAATCCCGTTAGGAGTCCCTGACAAATGCAATTAACAATTTCTTCTCAAAGACAAGGGTGTTTGTTCTGCCCCTGTGACAGGTATTTTTGGTTGGAGGCTTCCCAGGGTGAAGCACCACCCGGTCGCTGTCGAGGGGCTTCGTTCTCGATCCGGGTGAGCTATTTTAGCCTCTGAAAACTGGGTCAGCTGGCAAGTTTGCAACTGGTTTTGGCATCTCCATTTGTCATCCTGATGAGACATGTTACCTACAGGAGAGAGAAGCAGTTTAGGGTTGAAGGGCCATAGAGGAGTTTAAAAGTAGAGCACTGTTGGTTTGAACAAGGAAACAGGAAGGGTTTGCATCCTAGAATCATCAAATATCCTCAGCTGGAAGGGACACACAAAGATCATTAAATCCATGTCCTGACTCTGCACTGGACAACCCCAAAAATCCCACCACGTGTCCAAACAGGTTTGAACAACAAATTTGGGTTGATCCATCCCCCCAGCCTCTTGGCATGGACAGGGACCGGTGGTCTTGGCTCTGCAGGTGCAAACACGTCCCCTGGATTTCTCAGGATGTGCATCAATGTTTTGGGGTCCCATGAATCCCAGTCCTCAGAATATTTTGCAGGCATGGCGAGAGTTTTGCAAGATTTCCTTTATGATTCCAACTCTTTGCATGCTATTCGTCCCTCCCAATTACTGCCAGAAAACTTGTGCTGACCCTGGACACAGTATTTCCCTCTCCGTGGGGGAGGTGTTGAGGGCAGCCCCAGGCTTCTCCCTGGTGTTCAGCCGAGCCAGCAGTGCAGGAAAGGTCTGTGATGCAGCCGGGGAAGGCAGGGGATGAAGGTTGAGGGTGTTAAGGCTCGTCCCACACATAAGAGAGGCACTGTCAGTGTCATTGATGGGGCTGGGAAGGAGCCTGCTGTGGGAGCCCTGTGGGGTCTCTCCTAATAGGTGCAGGAGGAGGGAGGTGGTCACTGTGTGCCAGCGAACACAAAGAGCACGTCAGCGGAGTTATCTGTATTGTTGACACTAAGTGAAATAATTCCATGGCAAACTTCAAAATTAGCATTTAAGAATGAGAAATAGGGGCAATTAGAGGGGAAGCAGCGCGGCGCCGGTGCCCCCAGCTCCCACCCTCATGCATCTTCTCGTGCTGCCACGTTCAGGTTCATCACCCTCGTCTCTGGTGGAGCACTGGGATCCCTACAGTAGCTCTCATCCTCCTGCAGAGTGAGGCGATCAATGTGGGTCTCAGGAGATGAAGCCTTCGAGAGCCCACATGTATCATTGTGAGCGCTGTGGGGGCCGGAGCTCCAACAAAGCCTGGCATCCAAAGCTCCCCAGCCACTCTGGAGGAGAGCAGCAGTGGTTGGAGGCAGCTAAAGGGTTGCAGATGGTGAAAAGTCTCTGCTCAAAGGCAGTGAGGCTGTAAGTGGGATGCAGAGATGGAGGAGCTGATGGGACGGGTCACGTTGCACAAAGAAGGGATGCGTGGGGTAGCTGGGATGCAGCGTGTGCTGGGGGCTGATGATATCATTCCCAAGATATTCCCCCTGCCTCGCTGATGGGCTTTCTCCAGGTGAATTGCAGAGCCAGGAAGAGTTTATTTCCCTCCCATGTGACAGGCACTTTATTGGCTTTTGTCCCTTCTGGACTCATAAGGCAGTTTCTGGAGATGGAGACGGTGCCTTCAGGAAACTGTTAATGGGGGTTTGTCTTTGGTTTTAATTAGATCCCTTCAAGAGAAAACCTCCTGGCCTGCTTTATTATCCAGCTTTGTCAGAGCTTGTCTGCTTTATCTAAACACTTTGCAGAAGTCTCTTTACCTGTTTGCTTACTGGAGACATTATCATAATCCTGGTCAATTGGAAATGGGGAGCAAAGACGGCTCAGCAGACAAGCGAGCGCCGTCAGCTTAGCAGCTAATGGAGATCACTTTCCCAGACAGGTGAAGAAGCTGATGAGGTGCTCCTTGTGCCAGGGTATCCGTCGGTATTCTCTTTGTAGTGGCAGTTGCCAGGGCATGGGAAAACTGGCAGTGGGAAGGCGAGGTCAGCTGAGAAGGTGCCCCCAGGAATGCCATGTGCTCTGTGCCAGCTGATGGATGGGGCTTTTCTACTGGTGGTGGCTCTGACACATTCCCAGGAGGTGCAGGAGGGCTGGTTTTTTGCAGGAGGGTGGTTTGTCTGGTCGTCTGTAGCTGCAAGGGACAATCTGGGCTCTGGTGGAGAGGAGCATGATGCTGCACAAAGCCGAAGGAACTTGGTCTTAAATTAGCTATTGAGTGGCAACAACTGAAGAATGAGCTGGAGGGATGGGAAGGAGGAGCCTTTGCCTCCTTGCGCTTGCCGTGGGTTTGTTACAGAGGTCTCCAAGTTGCTGCTGCCTGCTCGTTCCAAGTGGGTTTGAGGGCAGTGCCTGTCAGCAGCACCATGGACAAGGGAGGGTAATGCTGTCCTTGCCCTCCCTCCTGTGAGCATGTCCACCTGAGACATCCCTGGGTGCTCGTGCGGGTGCAGCTCTGAGATGTAAACGTGAGCTGTGAATGCAGAATGAACCACCCCACTTCTCAGGTATCCTGCACCTGCCCCAGACCTCCTCAGGAAGGACATCCCGTATGCGCCAGCCGAAGCTGGGCAGCAGCAGTCGAACGTCCTCAGCGCCAGCACGAGCGTCTCATCGCTGTCACTTCAAACCCGAGTCCTTGTGCTTCACCCCTAATGAGGGGACCCGAGAGTACCTCGCAGGGCTGTAGTCTGGATATTTATATGAGCGCAGACATGCAAGTTGTCTGTTTTACATATTGCTGCCCTGATTTTTCAGTGCACGCAATGAATAATTTACAGAAGCCGTGTGTAAGTATCTCTTTATTATTCATTATAATGAAGTGAGACAGCAGTAATAGTCCACTAGACTGGAATCCCCCAGGGCCGAACTTAACTCGGCTGTGCTTAGCTCTCCCCCAGTTAATTTGAAGGAAGAGAGGGCTCGGCTTCCCGACAAGGACGATGCCGTCTGCTGGCACGAGGCTGCCTTGGTCCGGCAGAGCTGAGCTGGCACCGGGGCATGTCTGACACGGGGCAGGCTCCCGGTGTGCCGGCAGTGCCGCGGCGGGCGTGGAGGGCCATCCGTCTTTCCCGGCGTCCGTACGTGATGTGGCTGGCAGAGACGTACAGCTCCTGCAAGGGGAAAATTACTTGTTTGCAGGAGAATATATGGCTCGTTCCTCTGAACCGAGCACCCGGGGGGACCCTCAAACATGCCAAGTATCGCCCCTTCCCTGCGCCCGATTAATAATCTCGATCGAGGTGACGCTCTGCAATCTCAGCAAGGGAGGCATATAACACCCCCGGAGCCTGGGCTAGAGAAGTGCTGAGAGGGAGATGAGGACAGGAACAGCCTCCCAGCCCCTGTCTGAATTTACAGGCATGTGGAAAGGGACTCTCACGAGTTTCTTGATTGACTGTAGGTGCCTTTTCCTACGATCTTGGCTGCACAAAGCTGTGGCAGCTCTGCCACTGCCGGCACTAGCTCACGTCTAGCTTGATTTTCTCATTTTTTTTCATGCCAAGAGAAAGCTAGCCTAGAAGGGACCCTAGCCTGGTCCTCAGGTGGCAAAGGTGAAACTCCCAAGACATTCTGGGCTCTTAATTTAGGCAAATGCTCAGAGCTTTTGCTGCAGGTACCATGGCGGCAGCAGAGAAGGCCACAAGTAAATAGATGGGGAAGAATCTATCAAACGGAATGAAACAGCCATGTTTTCCAGGAACATTTTAATTCCCTTCCCCCCCATCCCATTCTTTGCCAAGTGTAACTCAGCACCGTGGACCGGAGCTGCTGAGCTTCTGTGCGTCTCAGAGCGGGGAGGGTGGGAGCCAAGCAGGAAATAAATAATGGAAACGACCGCGTTGTGTTTTCAAGGCACTTGTAGGATTTACAGCTGCTTATCCAAATGTTCCCTTCCCTTCCCCGTGTGCTGGCTTGGCTGTCTCCGGCTGTTTCTCTTCTTCCCCTCTCCCCGTGCGTGTGCCATGGCCCCTGTCCCCGGCAGTGGGGGTGTTTATCACCCTGGGGATGGCTCGAGGGCCGTGCCGACAAGCTGAACTGTCAGCACATTTTACAGCTTCATCTGGAATTCTCAGTGCACAGCGAAGGCAAGGGGGGCTGTGGAGGTGGGTGAGAAGGGGGATGGAGGTGGTCTGGCTGGCTTGTGGAGGTCAAACAGTGGGAATTTTTTCTGTGGTTCCCCAGTTGTGTGTAAAAGGAAAAGAGATGTTTTATTTCTGGTGAAATAAAACACTGTTAATGTGAAAATCTCACATGATGGGGGGATGTGGAAACAGGGAAGCACAGCCATGGCATACACCACCTCCATGCTGGCAGAGCTGGGGAGCCACCCTCCCATCCTGCTCCCATCCGCTTTTGGGACCCGGGATGCTCTCTCTGTGTGTCCCATTCCAGGTGTGTGACCCTCTGTGTGTCCCCTCCAGGTGTACTGTGGATGACCGGGTCACGCGGGTAGCGTGGCTGAACCGCAGCACCATCCTGTATGCCGGCAATGACAAGTGGTCTATAGACAACCGCGTGGTCATCCTGTCCAACACCAAGACCCAGTACAGCATCAAGATACACAACGTGGACATATACGATGAGGGCCCCTACACCTGCTCCGTGCAGACAGACAATCACCCCAAGACTTCACGCGTCCATCTCATCGTGCAAGGTAGGTCTGAACATGCCTCGTGCTGTTTCTGGATGGTTTGATCTGGAAGGCTGCGTGGACTTGGGAAGGGCTTGGAGGCCCTCTTGGTAGTGGAGCTGGAACCAGCGTTAGTTGTTTCAGGGATTGCAGGGCATGGGAACAGTGGTGTGGATGAGTGCCCACCATGCCAGGGAGGAGATGAACGTGCATTGTCTCAGCCTTGCTGGGCTGTACGGTTGTCACATGGGGCAGAGGACACCTGAGAACTGACAGTGGGGCTGCTGAGCTCTTCCATATTCCCCCTTTGCCTGTCCCTGCTGTGAATTGGACCTGTCTCCGCTGCTTGGAACCATGTTGCTCAGCTTGCTCCATCAGGGGTTCGTTAGTAAGGTGCTTCAGAAGAGCCAAAAGCAGCGTGCTGCCAGGCGCAGAGGAGAAGCAGATCCCAGCAGCACGAGGCTCCATAGTTTTGGGGGAGAGGTTGAAGTCACAGTGTGACCATGAAGGACTTTTGGCACAGGACTTCTTAGGCAAGTGTATAAATATAGCAGATGCTGTTGGGTTGCAAAGCAGCATCCTGAGGCTATTCTGATGGGGGGATCCAGATGCTGGCAGATCAGAGGGGCCAGTAGCACTCCGATGGATGCTGCCTCTGGATTCTTGAGGCTTTGCACCAGCTACTGGCTTTTGTCCGGTCTCTAGATTAATTTTTCAGAGTTAGTGTTAGTTCAGGTTAGATAAAGATAATGAAAGTTTCCTAATCCTCTTAAAGAAGATTTATTTGGCTGAGTAGAAAGCTCTCGGAATACAATAAAGCGTGTATAAAACCAGGACCTAATCTTTCCTTTAATTTCAAACAGCTGATGGGTATTGATTTTGCAATGAGCAAATCTGAAAACTTTCTCAGCCTCGACACGTCTCTGAGAAGCCCCCAACAGAGTTATGTATGTATTTATGTACCCTTCTCATTGGCAGGAGGCAGGGGCTGATTGTGGTCACCTATCCAACGGATTTTCCTGCATGATGGTTGTGGGAGTGTGTTGGGAAACCCCGGATTGTGTGCACCAGGCTGTGGTGAAGAAGGGGAGTGCTCACCCTGGGAGTAGGGGAGCGGAGATCACTGGAAGCATCCCTCCATCCCCTTGTTCGGAGCCGTCCCTCTCCCCCATTTTGAGTTGCGTGCGAGCTGTCCATCTGTGAGGTTTAATCTGTTTATCCTGTCTGCTCTCTAATCGTGCTAATCCATCCAGTCAACACCAGTGAAGTATCCGAGTGCTTTGCACCTAATGAGATCAGGTGAACTGGCGGCGATGCTCAGCACCCGCCGCCCTCTCCCCTTCTTCAGGGTGATGCAGGCACTTGCCAGGCTTGGGCAAGTGAAGGTGAGAGAGAGTTTGTGTCCAGAGTGACTGGCTGGTGCTGAGGCACTCCTAACTGTGCTGGGGAAAGATTTTTCCTGGTGTGAGCAAGTCCTGTTGAATTGCTCCCACCACAGCGATGACTGTGGTTCTCAGCAGTGTCAGTTCTCCACAGCTGGAGGGAAGCGTGAGAGGAACTGGGGGTGCAGGCACAGGTCAAGTGGTGCATGCTGAGCAGTGTCTCTATTTCCCTTTCAATGTGTTGATCTCAAACCACACGGTTTGCCTGAGCTGGGTTGCTGAGAAAATCCATCTGTAGGTGCCTTTGATGGTGGTGATGAGAGAGGCAAATCCTCCTTTGCTCTGTACCTGGCTCAGCCTGAGGAAGAGAAGGTTGTGTGGAGGTGCCATAGCAGCCTTCCAGTATCTGAAGGAGCCTACAAGGAAGTCAAAGAGGACTCTTCATCGGGAACTGTAGTTAAAAGGAGTAATGGGTTGAAACTGAAAGAGAGGAAATTCAGGCTTGATGTAAAGAAGAAAATGTTCCCTGTGAAGGTGGTGAGGCCCTGGCACAGGTTGCCCAGAGAAGATGCAGATGCCTCATCCCTGGCAGTGTTCAAAGTCAGGTTGGACAGGGTTTGGAGCAACCTGGGATAGTGGAAGGTGTCCCTGCCCATGACATGGGGTGGAAGAAGATGATCTTTAAGGTCACTTCTAACCCAAGCCATTCTATCATTCAGCTCCACTGCAGTTCCTTGGTGGCTAAATTGTGCTTTCTGTGAGGGTGAATAACACACAGTCCTTTGCTCAGCACCGAGAGGAAAGGAGTGATTTTCCAAAGATGGATTTGCTCCTGGCTGTTACTGCAAGCAGAGCACACGCTTTACAGGGATGGGAGCAAAGCCCTGTTTCTGGCCTCAAAAATGAGGTTTAGGTCTGTCCTCTGTTTGTTGCCCTCACTGTGCCAGCGGGATGACAAACAAGCAGTAATGACCAGTTAGCAACTATATTCAGGTCAATTAATTTCTATTTGTATTTTGCAAAACTATAAGTTGGCCGGAGAGAATATTGATTCTTTGTCCCCGTGTTCAATTGGGTTTTAATTGTGCTACTGCGGGGCCCGGCCTTCCCTCCCAGCAACCCAGCGATAAATCTGCCAGGGAATCGCCGTCAACAGTAAATGTGTCTCTTAGTAGCACTATTAATATGTCTCCTGCATTGGTTCATTGCAACAGCCGTTAACAGGGTTTATAAGAGCGTAGATGGCAGGAAGCCAGAGGGTTTTTTTTGTCTCCCTTTTCCTCTTTTTGTCAGGAGCTGCCTCGTGATGAAGGGATGGATGCTTTCAGAGACATGTGTGATGCTTATGGCACGCTGGTGTGTTCTGGGGAGAGTTTGGAATGCAGAGAGAACAGGCATTTAAGCTCACATGAGTAGAAGATGAACCACCTCATCCTCCTCTTGTCGTAAAGGCTGGAGTGGAGCTGAAGGGGGGTGGACCTTGGTGAGCCCTCCTGCCTCTCTGGGGTGAGCACTGTGAAGGCCGCCTCTCAAAAAGGGGGAGAGGGAGAGCTCCTGGCAGGTGCAGGCTTGCAAGGAGGAGCCAGGAGATCTTAATGGCATCGTGCTGCAGGATGGTTTTGGTGTGAGGAGTGTGGTAGACCATAGGCAGGACACAGCCCTGCCTTCATGGCTTGGGCTGCTTCAGGGTGTACTTCAGTCTGAAATATGGAGCTTAGGGTCATTGTTTTGGGGGAGGCTGTGAGCTTGGGATCCCATCTAGTGGAGATTTTGGTGGTGAACATTGGTACTGGACATTCCTACCTAGCAGTGGTCTTTGGTATTCCTCAGATATCCTCTGATTCTGATTCATTTAGAGAACCTTTCCCTGTACTGCCTTAATCCTACTTGCCATAGATTTTCACTGAAGCCTCTCCCAGTGGTTTGCGTTGTTATTGGTGTTTCTGGTTGGCACAATCCATTTCCCATCCTTCTGTTTGCTGCTTTCCTTGTCCTGGGAACCAGGACAGGTTTTGAAGGACCATGGCCTTCATTCCCAGGGTGTGGTTGTGTGGTGTGTTATCTAAATGCACCTGAGGATGCTCTCCTGGAGCTGGTCCTGTGTCTCACCCATTGTCTCTCAAAGCAGCACCAGTGCAGACGTAGCTTCTCAGTGAGTGATCCAAAACCAAACTGAGTCTTTTATTTTTCCCTTGTGATAACAACTGGCTCCTTAAGGCTCTCAAAGGGCCACCCCTCCCAAGCTGCCCCCATCGAGATCTTTTTTCTCCAAAGGGAAAAGTCTGGATGGAAAGGAGCAACCAGACCCCTATCTCAGCATTCCTTCC
This sequence comes from Aleadryas rufinucha, assembly GCA_013397815.1. NCBI lineage: Eukaryota > Metazoa > Chordata > Aves > Passeriformes > Aleadryas > Aleadryas rufinucha. Next base: position 28,214 of record VZTH01014111.1, read on the forward strand.
TCCCTGAAGAAGAAGAGGATGGGCAAGAGAGTGAAAACGGCCAAATGAAGGTGATGCAGGAGCACTGTGGCAGTGAATTCAAAGCCAAAGCAGCCCAGAGAAAATCTGGAAGGAATAGCAAAGATTGAAGAAGGAAGCAACTGGAGGGGGAATAAAAAAAAGGATGAGAAGAAAAGCCCAGAGACCCTAGAACAAAGGAAAGAGAGAAGGAAATATGCGTGCACAGAAAAGCACCAGAGCATCAAAAGGGCAGGAGGCAGCAAAGGGGACAAATGAAAGAGTAATGAAGGAGTGAGGGCAGGGAGAGGGGGAAGGTCTGGAAGGAGGAAGAGTAGGACTGGCAGACAGAAAACAGCATGCACTGCCCACATGGGAACAGCCACTGTCCCTAAAGTGCCTGCCATGACGTGCTACCCCAAAATCTTGGTGGGAGAACGGGAAAGGGACAGGATGGGGTGCACCCAGACAGCATCCTTGGGGCTCCCATCCTCAAAGCTGCTTGAAACTGGTGAAAAGGAGCCATCGGGATGTGCCACAGGGACCAGCAGCATCAGATGATTAATTACTGCAAGAAAACAAAACTGGGGAAGAGGAGGGAGAACTGGCGAAGTTGTTTCCCCATTATATTTCCGAACAGAAAGAACGTTTTAGCTCGCGCACAAATAGCTCCCTGGGAAGCACTCTCACTTCCTAATTGTTCATAAATTTACTGACAGGTGGTTACACAGTAGGTATAACACTGTGAGCTTTGGTTTTATTGCTTTCCCTGTCTCAATGTGAAAACTTGGAGAAAAAGGATGCGCTGCGAGCAGTCGGGCGACTCCACCTGGCAAAGGGTGCTCGGTGCCTGTATTTCATTTTTGCCATGTTCTTTCTGTAAAAGGATCCCAAAGAGAGTGTTTTGCTGGAGGAAAGCTGTGAAAAGAGGGTGTTCACGACCCAGCAAAGGGAAAGGGAAGATATTCCCAGAATGGAGTGCCTGTGGAAAAAGTGAGGCCGTGACACGCCACTCACTTGGCAGAGAAATTTGACAAAAATCATTTTGTTGACCAAACTGTAGCTTTTAGAAGTGTTTAATCCATTATCTCAATAAAATCAGCGCTGATGAGCCTCTCAGACTGGGCTGTCACCAGGACGGTTCAATCAGAGATGGTCATCGTCCCTGCTGAGGAGCAACGTGTTGTTAAAACTCTGGATGTCACCTCCTTGCCCCAGTCACTTCCCCCGTGGGAACATTGAGGTGCATTTGCACAGGGTTACTCTGTGTGTCCTTGGAGGCGTCCCCTGCACCCCAAAAGCAGTGAGTTGGAGAGAGGGAAAACATCCATTTCCATCTGCCAGCCAGGAGCTGGCTCTCAGGTGCCCCATTTAAGGGCATCAGCCCCAAAAAGGAGCTGTTCTAGGGAAGGTCTCGTTTTGCTGGTGCCTTCAGCAGACACACCAGTACGGGAGGAGGCCCCAGTGCCACCCTGCTGTGCTTCTCATCAGCGAAGGAGATGGAAAGCACAGGCAAAATGTGAGCTTTCAGCATATTTGCCTCCTTTGTGCTGACTTTCTGTACGCTAATGAGACCTTGCACGGTGACACCTCTGACAGCCCCATCCTGCCTGTGCCGGGGAGGCTTGTGCTGAGCTGGAGATGCCTGGGGCTACAGGCAGCTGGGGTGCCGGGAAGGGAGGCAGTGTCATCTCCTGCAGGCATCCAACCCCTGCCAGGGTGGCAGTCCGTCTCTCTGCCAGTGACAGCATCACCTGTCACAGGACACAGCTGGACACTGCAGCTGGAGAGAGGAGGGAGCTGCATGAATGCTGCATCTCCCCAGAATAGGAGGTGTGTGAGAGGGGAAGGAAAACGAGGTGCCAGGGCAGCACCACAACATTCTGTAGGTGTGACGGTGTCCACAGAGGCTTCGGAGCTCTGAAGATGAAATGTCCCTCTCTGCTGTCCCTATGGGGACCTGTCCCCCAAACCGAGGTGGACAAGTGGCTGTTGCCTGGCGGTTTGAAGAGCCCATAGGTATCCATCTGTCATCTCCCCTTATCAGCAGTGTAGGAAGAGGTCTCTTTTAATGGATTAGGAGCTAATGATGTGGAGGAGGGACATCAGTTGCATGTGTCAGCCGCCGTGCTCATGCACTCTCTCTGCTCCGAGGCGTGCAGCAGTAATGATCTGGCAGCTAAAAATAATCCAGGGCCACGGCGGCGAGTGCCTCCAGTAGGGATCGGCGCTCCGGAGCGGCCGGGGGATGAGTCAGCCTGCACGCGGTCGTGTGCGTCAGCGTCATGTGTAGTCACTGATCACCAGCCATTCCCGAGGTGCTGTTTATTCCCGCACCGTTTAGCAGGGAAGGGGCGTCCCTGCCGGCAGTGACTGTCCCTCCTCACGCTTGGGTGTCCGGTAGTGGCTCGCCAGGTCTGAGCCTTTCCCATTGCTTTTGTACCCAGATGGGACAACGAGTGCAAAGCCATCACTGGTGCCCGGAGCAGACAGTGAGATGGAACATACTGGGGAGAGTCCCACAGATGTCCCGAGTACTGCATGTAGCATCACAGGACATGGTAGCGTCACTGAGGTGTGATCCATGGCCAGCCCCACAGGGCCCAGACTGGGAGGTAAGGGATGGCACCTCACAGTCCCCACAGACGGTGGCAGACAGTGGCACACGCCCAGGCCCCACGGAGAGCGTGGATCGGCACATCAGGCGGTTCAGGTCTCGAGTGGTAAAGGAAGGAGATAAATCACGGGCTTATTGTTATTGAATTTAGTGGCATCGCTTTCACATTCAATTTCTCTCGCTGGCTTTCCGAACAAACAAGAAATTACAGTGCAAATGTATTTTTTGGCTTACCAAACCTTATGCATTAACTTCCCTGTGATTAATATTACGCAGGGTTGACGAAACCCTCTGTGTGCTGCTCGTTGCTCCGGTGAGACCGCGCCACTCGTCGCTTCCTCGGGATTTATTCTGTATCCAATTTGCTTGTAGTTGTAGACTTCTACGAGGAAGGACTATGGATAAGAGGGGATAGAGATGGTGTTCTGCCCTATTTTTCTCACTGCAGCTGTGTAGGGCAGAGGGAGAGAAATGTACAGAACCAGAGGTAATTCAGGGAAAGGACGCTGTCAGCAGGTAAAGGACTAGGAACACCACCCGCAGTCATGCTGGAGGGCCACAAGGCATTAGCAGGGCTGCCTGACCTGGGAGGGGACCAAGAGGGATCTGTGGGGCATGGGAGAGCCTTTGGACTCCGCGCCCAGCACCGATCCTAAGCTGTCACCACCTTGAGACACAGCAGCTTTGGTGGGATGTGCTTGTCAGGGCAGCCATGCCTTGGCCATTCCTGTCCCATGGTATTGACAGGGCGTGGCTGCAGGTTGGTTTTATCCACACAGTCGTGTTTGTCACCAAACTCACCCTGCCTGCATCCCTAAGTGGCCCCAGTTCCCACCAGCTCCTCCCATAGGATTAAATCCTCCCATGGCAAAGCCAGCACGTCCTTGAGACGCCATCCTTGAGAGCCCAGTCAGTGAGATCTATAAAAATGTAATCAAGGTCCTTCGATGTCCTTCTCCAAGTCCTGGTAACCTCGTAGGCAACGATCGCAGTCACGGGTATCGAGTGGGGTCCCTGTGCTGTCCGTGGGTGTCCCCCCACTGCATGTCCCTGCCAGCTCGCAGGGACATTCCCGATTGGATTAGGGCAGGCAGTGGAAGCACGGCCGTCCTTCCCTGGCCTCTGGATGTTCAGGAAATGCAGTTCCCCACTGTGAGACCTGCTGGCACGTCTGTGTCAGCATCCTTTGCTAAGGGAAGGGCTTTCAGGCTGATGTGTGGTTTTATGTGGCTTGGGGTTTTCCGAATGGGAGCACTGGGACTGGAGTGGTTATGGGTAGTGGTAATTTTTTCCACAGGAGTGAAACTATTTCTGTGCCCGGGAGGGGGACAGGTTCACATCTGTGCCCAGAGCACCAGTTTCTGTATCTCAATTTGTACTTGTGGTTTGAGACTCAGGGACGGGATGTCAGCCTTGAACTGGAGGTGGCTGGGAGGGCAAGGATAGAACAATGAACATGATTTTGCTGAGGCTCTGCATCACACGCCATCACTCTAGTAGTCCAGCTCCACAGCATCTGCAGGCAAGAGCACACAAGGAAGAGACAGGCTGCCATCTGGAGCAGGGGTGGCATCCCAAGGTCTCAGCATCCACTAACGATACTGCTGTCATCTCAGACCAAAACTGCTCACAAGGAGGGCTAGTTTGCAGGCTCATGAGCAGATGAAAAATGCCCAGTTGTGGGAAGCCTTGTCCTGGATGTTCTTGTAGTTTTTAGATGTTCCTGGTACCAGTTTGAGGTGCTATTGTTGGAGGGGAGAGGTGCAAGGATGCTGGTAATAGGGGTTGGTGTCATCTTGTCTGAGTGAGGAGCTGGAGCTCATTGTGGCTGCGCTGTCAGAGTTGGCCGGCTCTGCTCCGAGCGTTAACTACGTTTTCCAGCAGTTGCCGGCACACACTTTTCATTTTTGGATTGCTGCTTTCCCCTGAAGGACTCAGACAATCTCCCTCTGCTATAACAGACTGTACTTCTATATTAATGTGTCAAGTTGCTGGGAAATTTACTGCTTTGCAGAACCCATAGGGCTGCAGAGCCCGCGCCGCATCTTTGCCATGGCTCGTCCTGCTGTGCCGCCTCTCCCGCGCCAGGAGGGAGGAGAACCTCCCTGGGAGTGTGAGGAGAGCTTCCCTGGGGGTGCGAGGAGAGCCAGGCAGCCCCACTTTCTCTTGCAAGCAGTGCTGGTGTTGGCCACAGTGGTTTTCAGGTGATGATCCTTCAATCCTAGCGCTGTGGGAGAGCCCTGGGTTCAAGAGTTGGGCATCTGATGCCACTTGACCTGGGCTCTCAGCATGCTTTGTGCTTGGGGAGGGGGCACAGGGCATCCTTTCTGGCATTGTAGGTGTGGTGTTTTGCCTGAGGAGTGTTGTTAAATACGGCCTCATCTACTCCCTGGGGCACAGACTCTTTAGGGGGTTGTATCCGACAGCCCAGAGCACCAGGAAGCGGCATTGGCAAGTGAGCTTTAATTGCTTTTTGCCATGGCCGGGGATATTTATGGGTACGGAGATTGCCAAGTTATTTATTAGATGGAGTATCTGGGGATAGAGAAATATAAATCACCCTGGCCGGTATTGAAGGAGCAGACGCTCAGTAATTTAAACAGCTTTAATAAATATGCTAAAATATGAGCCTTGTCGCAGGCCATAACGAGAGCTGGTTATCGGGGTCTCAGCTGCGGAGCGGGGGCTGGCACAGTGAGTGGACCCCTCCACTCCCCATATCCATGCTTGGCTCCAGTCCAAGATACTGGTTTGGAGACATGGAATTAGTGACTGGACAGGACGATGGAGTGGACACCGGCGTCACACGATGGGACAAGTCTCATGGCTGGGGCCTCCCAGCAGGGTCTGGCAAGCTGCTGTGTTCATGGTGTCTTTGGTGGCCTTTATGTCTTGCAGTGCCCCCCCAGATTGTCAATATCTCGTCGGATATCACCGTGAACGAGGGCAGCAGCGTGACCCTCATGTGCCTGGCCTTTGGGAGACCGGAGCCCACCGTCACGTGGCGGCACCTCTCTGGGAAAGGTGAGCTTGGTGGATGAGCCTCCTGGGTCTGAGGAGGGGTATTCCTGGCCTGTATGGGATGGATGGGTGTCCCCATAGAGGCGGTCAGGGTGGCATTAAGGTGACTCACAGTCAGAGGTGCTGACCTTTTGGTGTGCCCTGGAACAGGGCTGAGGGTGCTTCTCAAGGGCTATCCCAAGCTTCCTGGGTGAAGGTGATGCCCAACACCCAAGCAGGGGGCACAGGGGAGTTTCTGGTGTGGGTGTCCACGGGTGACGGTGCCACACGTTCAGTACATCCCCCAGGGCAGACCTTTGTGAGTGAGGACGAGTACCTGGAGATCACAGGCATCACACGGGAGCAGTCCGGGGAGTACGAGTGCAGCGCCGTCAACGACGTGGCCGTCCCGGACGTGCGGAAAGTCAAAGTTACCGTCAACTGTGAGTGCAGGGGACGGGGGAAGGGTGGTGGGGTGGGTGCACAGGGCCCAGTGTGACACAGCACGATGTCTCTGCAGACCCACCGTTCATCTCCAACGCCAAGAACACGGGCGCCTCGCTGGGCCAGAAGGGCATCCTGCAGTGCGAGGCCTCGGCCGTCCCCGTGGCGGAGTTTCAGTGGTTCAAGGAGGACACCAGGTGAGGGGCTGCAGAGGTGGTGGAGGACAGGGGGGCAGCCACAGCCTTGGGGTGACAAGGTGAGGAGGTAGAGGGGGGTGACAGTGCCTGAGGGCATCATGTGGAAGAAGGCTGGAATCAACTCATTTTGGTGGCTGCTCAGCTGAGGGCTGAGGAAATCCCAGAGTTGTTTCTCCCAGGGATGGTGGCTGTGGGACACATGGGTCAGGCTGGGTTATGGGATGGAGAGTGGGAAGAAGAGTTTGTCTTCAAAACTGGGATGCACAGGTCCAGTGGGGGAACGTGTGGGTGTATAGTGGTGTTGGCTGGTGGGAGGCAAAGGAGTGCTCAGGGAGGGACAAGGTACATCCCAGAGCCCCAGCCCCGTTCTCCCAGCACCACTATCCGCGTTTCTCCGCAGGTTAGCGAACGGGCTGGAGGGTGTGCGGATCGAGAGCAAGGGCCGCCTGTCCACGCTGACCTTCTTCAACGTCTCGGAGAAGGACTACGGCAACTACACGTGCGTGGCCACGAACCAGCTGGGCAACACCAACGCCAGCATCATCCTCTATGGTAGGTGCTGGGTTTTGGCAGTAAGGTGAGGTGACAAGGGAGGAATAAGAGAAGGAGGCTGAAGAGGAGGCATTTGGAGAGGAGGAGGATGAAGAAGAGGAAGGGGAAGAGGAAGAGGAAGAGGAGGATGAAGAGGAGTTTGAAGAGCATGAGGAGGAGGAGGATGAAGAGAAAGAGGCTGGCAGATGGCCAGTGGTGGAGCGATGGAGCAGAGCTGGCTGTATTTGGTGTTCCTGGTCCATCGAAGTACCAAACAGCACAAACCCTGAGCAGTGAGGTCCTGCCAGAGGATGCTCAGAGGATGAGATCTGTGTCAGCCCGACACTGGGTGCACAGCACAGTTGTCCAACAGTCGGCTGAGCCCTGGTGTTGCTGGAGCACAGGGGTGAGGAGGGAGCCTGGGACAGGTGAGAGCGCGCTCCGGGTGCATGGTGTGGGGTTTTCCCTTGTTTTCTACTGGCAGGACTGCCAGCAGTGATCACATTATACTGGCAATAGCAGGATGGGTGACATCAGCCTGGGTGATTCAGGTGGCCAGGGCAGGAAGGCGTTTGAGGAACGGTGTCATCAAGGACAGCTGTCACTGAGGAAGGGGATGTGTACTTGTGATGCGTCCCTTTGGCATTCTGACAAGCTGAGAGGGCTGTCACTATCCAAGGGTGGACAGCAGGAGCCTGCCTTCCCTCAGCAGGGCTCCAGCAGGAGGGAGAGGATGGAAGTCCAGCAGCAGGCTCAAGGAGATGTTGGGAGGGAGAAGAGTTTCCACACCAGCTTGGACTTTGGCAGCATCAGGGTGGACAGTGGGGGCAAAGGTTTGCACTGTGGTGGGGGCCTGGGGGGTGCCTGGTGATTTGGGGTGCTGGGAGGGGCACATCTTTGGCTTTGGTTCTGGGGCTGGCTGGCCCACTCAGGTGTTTCCTGCTCCCCTCTGCTCTTTTGGGTCCTGTGGGGCTGTGTTTGGGTCTGGTGAGTGCCAGTCTGTGGTGTTTGGGTAGGGGCTGCTCCAGGCCTTTCTACTCTAACCACTTCTCCTCTGCCCTGGCCTGATTTCTTCTCTTTGGGTCAAAGCTTTGGGTTTTGTTCTCTTTCCACTGTTCTGTTCTTTCATGTTCTACCTTTTTGGTGAAGAAATCTTTCCCAATATCCAGTATAATGCAGTATTGTATAATAGACTATATAAAATACAATACAAATATAATATAGATTATTAATAATATATCAATAATATAAATATATAGATATGACAGCATATATTATTCATATATTACATTTAATAATAGTGTCTTGTTGACATATATTGTTATATATAAGCATATTGTTCCTTATATATTATGTATTATACTCATACTATATAAATTATAGTATATCTAGTATACATCAATAGTTTTTATATAGTACAATATATAATTTACCAGTGTATATGAGGTATTTTATATATATATATGGTGTGGTTGTTTAGGGGTTACAGTGGCAGTGCTGAATTGATGGTTGGATTTGATGCTCTTAAAGGTCTCTTCCAATCCTGATGATTCTCTGACTCTATATAGTAAATATTATATTTATGATATTTAGTACATAAATAAGTACATTAAGTTTCCAATCCAGTTTTCCCAATATCCATTTTTTCCATTTCCCTGTCCTGCTGGCACTCTTATACTTGCTTTCTCTCTGATGTGAGGCAAAATAACATCACCTAAGTCTTTCTTTTTTCCATGACTTGGAACCAGACTAAAGAAAAATTTCAGTGCAGGTAACTCCCTCTATTCAGAAGGGCCCTGGATTAGGGATTTTTCATTTTGTTCTATGCTATGGGTAAGTGCAGCTATCTCATGGTTGTCTTTTATTTGACATCATCTGTTTTCAGGCATTTTTCCTTCTCTCAGCAGTTAATGTTGCTCTTTACACACCCCTCCCGTGACAGCACAGCAATCCTCTCACACCAGTTATTAATTGATGCCAACATGCAGAGAAAACAAAATTTCACCTTGTTTTAATAAATTAATCCCCCAAACAGGTCCAGCAGGCTGAAGTGAAGTGCATCAGAGGTGATTCCACATAAAGTAAAACAGGGATATTAAAATTCAAACATCCATAAAAGGTGAGACATAGGAGCCCAATCCTGTGGCTGAATTTAACAAACTCTCCCTGCCTTGTAGCAACTCCTGTTAGTAGTGATCTGTTCAGTGGAATGCTAATATTCCTCTAATTCTTGTTTTATATAAGGAAGATTAGGAAAATATTTACTATTGAGACAGCAAGAAAAAGACTTAGCAAGGAAAAGTTAAAACTTAAAATGTTCCCTTTGTTTTCAAGTGGGTATTTACCTGCACCAACACTGAAGCTTAAATTTGTGTTTGAAAGGATATTGGCACATCCTTTGGATATTGCTGTGTGAACTCTGAGAATACCTAAAGCTATTTTAATTTCATAACTTTTAATGGAGAAAAAGGCAAACATTCATATTCTATTTTCCCCCCCATCTTTCAAGTGTGTATTGAGCGAAACACACTGGAGCAGCGAGGAGCAGGCCATGGAGTGGGCTCAAAAAGGAATTTAAGCAGGTGGGATTCCATCCCTCCTCAAGGATTGCGCTTTTTTCATTTTGTGAACATGTTGTGAAATTCAACAGCTTGTCAGTCAAAACTGCAGCTTCTTGGAAACACAGGGGAGAGCGGAAAAGATGGGCTCTGTGGAGAGCTTCTATTTGGGTATGTGCGTGGTGTTTCTTGGACAGCCTCTACCAGCCTTTGCCAAAGGGGTGAGGAGCACAAGTGGTTGGAAATCTGCTGATTTTTTTAATTTAAAAATTTCGTGTCTGGGTTCACTTTTTGATGAGAACGTGGCATTTTGTACTTGGTATTTATATCTAGAGATAGGGGGAATAAATCACCCAAACCTGGATCTTGACATCTCTTTCAAGTGCAGCGTGTTCCTCAGGCACCGAGGGAAATTCGCCCAAGCTCCCATTCCAAACTGGGAGCTCTGGGACCTTTTATTGCCCCTTTCCTTTGAAGATCTGTTTGAATAAAAAGAGATGTAGATGTTTTATGAAAGATGCCATCTGCATTTTTCTGATGTTCAGGGTCTCATTTCTAGTATGTAATCTCTGTGATTGATGATTGGGTGAGTTAACTGAATATAAGTTAAAATACCAAGTGTTAGATGTGATTTAAACCAATTATTCTATGGAGAGATAAAATCTATTCATGCTTTATTGTGCACTCTCTTAAGAATCAGCAGCTTCAGACTAAATACATAAAAGCAAGGGAAAGCAATTATGTCTTTAAGAATAAGAGCTCTGATTCAATATTTAAAGACTGCTTGACTTAAAACACTTAAAACACAAGTCATCGAATCACAGAGTGGTTTGGGCTGGAAAGGACCTTAAAGCTCATCCAGTCCCACCCTGTGCCATGGGCAGGGACACCTCCCACTATCCCAGGGTGCTCCAAGCCCCGTCCAACCTGACCTTGGACACTCCCAGGGGTGGGGCAGCCGCAGCTTCTCTGAGCAACCCGTGCCAGGGCCTCACTACAAATTATTTGAGTTTAGCAGGCATTTTTTCTCTTTTCTTTGCAAAAAGAGAATCGATGCAAAATGTATGCAAAAAAAAAAAAAAAAAAAAGGTAAGAAATAGCATCTTTGCCCTGTTTACCCATTGTTGTGCAGTGTCTGTGATTTCAGTGATTTTCTGTGTTTATTTGTGCACACAAACCAGTAATCTGACAAACCCAAGAGATATTAGGAGTGGAAATTAGTAAGGAGAGGAGAAGGAGGCAGTGCTGTATTCAGGGAGTATAAATCTGAACCAGGTCTTTTGTACAGGAGAATAATTACCCCACATCTATTTTTGTGCATTACAGGAACTTCGAAGGGCAGGTGAATCTGTCCAAACGCTCTTTTGTGTCTGCCACCAGCACTGCTTCTCGGGTCAAGGGAGCAGCTCACACCTCATTTCATCATTCTGCAAGTTGCCACCTGCCATTATTAACACCCCACAGAAAGTCTGAGCGATGTGAGCTCCAAAGTTGCTGCCAAAGAGTCCAGGGAATTGTGCTCCCAAGCGTTATTTTGCTTCAGGAATCTGCTGGTTGACAGCTCAGGGATTGGTGGGCACACACTGCTGTGCCATGGCACCACAGCCAGCCCGGCTGGAGGCAGTGGAGGGGACAGAACAATGTTGGGTGGGGAATTACAAAGGCTTCCATTCTCTCTGGTCACCAATAAAATGATTTTTTCCTGTTAACTGAATGGATTATGCTGTGTGGGTGTTCTAAGTGGGAGCAGGGCAGATGTCCAGCAGGTGGCTGGTTCTGGAGGATGGCTGTGCTGGTGCTCAGGGCCTCGTGGCTCTGGGCTTGAGCCATCCCTCCCCTCAGCATCTTCTGCTCCAAGCACCCCTCAGGAAATGGCAACTCTCCTCTGGAGCCAGGCTGGGAGAGCTGGGAGTGTTCACCTGGAGGAGAGAAGGCTCTGGGGAGACTGTAGAGTCCCTTCCAGTGCCTGAAGAGGCTCCAAGAGAGCTAGAGAGGGCTAACTCTTGGGGTTCATTTAGCTCATTTGGGTTATTTGAGGTCAACTAATTAGAATTTGTAGTTACTATAAGTCATTTGACTTACCTGGGGTCAAACTCACTTTCTACAGAGTACTTTATGATTACTTTAGATCTTTGGGTCAATCTATTAACATTTGTAGATCATTGGGGGTTGCTAGAGGTCAGACTTGTTCTGTGCAGAGCATTTTGAGGTTACTTGCGGTCAAGCAGTTAATATTTGGGGTTACTGTAGGTCAATTTGAGGTTACTGTAGGTCAATTTGGGGTTACTGTAGGTCATTGGGGTTACTAGAGGTCAAACATCTTCTGTGCAGAGCATTTTGAGGTTACTTGAGGTCAACCAGTTAATATTTGGGGTTACTATAGGTCATTTGGGGTTACTTGAGGTCAAACTTCTTCTGTGCCGAGCACTTTGAGATTACTGTAGGTCATTGGGGGTTATTAGAGGTCAAACTTGTTCTGTGCAGAGCATTTTGAGGTTACTTGAGGTCAACCAGTTAATATTTGGGGTTACTATAGGTCATTTGGGGTTACTTGAGGTCAAACTTCTTCTGTGCCGAGCACTTTGAGATTACTGTAGGTCATTGGGGGTTATTAGAGGTCAAACTTGTTCTGTGCAGAGCCTTTTGGGGTTACTTCAGGTCATTATTTGAGGTCAACCAGTCACTATTTGGGGTTACTGTAGGTCATTGGGGTTAGTATAGGTCAAACTTGTTCTGTGCAGAGCATTTTGAGGTTACTTGAGGTCAACCAGTTAATATTTGGGGTTACTATAGGACATTGGGGGTTACTTGAGGTCAAACTTCTTNTTGCAGAGCCTTTAGGTCATTATTTGAGGTCAACCA
>VZTH01014113.1:0-68398 GCA_013397815.1 Aleadryas rufinucha
TTGGAGTCACAGCATCCCACCCACAGCACCCCCAGAACCAACACTCATGCACCCCAAAATTACCTGGACACACAGGGAGTATCTAATAAAGTTCTTAAGTCTTTTTGCAACAGTTTTAGTGTTTGTATCCAGTCAGGAAATGCATCTCACTGATAATATCACTAAATATCTAAACTTAGCCAGTAGTTTGATTCAGTTATCAAAATGGGTGTCCACTGCCAGCAGTCATGCACGAGGATATCCTTCCTTTTGTCCAGCTTCTACTCAGAACATTTTTTTTTTTGTCAGCCATATACCATTGTCTCACCTATTGCCACCCTTTCTTCATATAACCATATATCGTTAAATTGTTTTGAGAAACAGCAAGAGGTAAAGAAATAGATCTCCTTGCCAAGACTTTTGGCTCTTTGATCTATTCTTTTAATTGATTTTTCTGAACTAAACTAAAAAATTCAAGGATTTCATGCACAAATTACACCTAACTGTATGGTATCAAGCACACCATGGTTCTCTGAGTAAACACAAGAAAATTTATGAAGCTTGTGTAAGCTTTAACACTATGCCAGCTTTAAGGTATCAGTCTTTAATCAACAATATCTATGTCTGAAACAATGGAATTATCAAAACAATGCTTTGTCATTTTTCTTTTCTTCCTCAGGCTTCTCTCAGCTCTTGCCTGAATTTGACTCAGAAAAAGTTTCAGCGTTAATTCTAAATCAAATGCAGGCAAGAGAGAAATTTTCAAGCACTTTTCAGATGTTCACAAAGAACAGTTTTAAAAGAATATATTTTTAAAACAAAATACTTTCGGCGTGTGCTGCTGGTGTATAACACATCCAGTCTGCTTTCTGATTGGTCCCTTTGCTTTATTACTGTGTGACATGTTGATTCTAAAGCTGAAAGGCTCACTCTTGTAAATTGCTAGTGATAGAATTATTATCAGAAACCATATAATTTGATAAAAAGTCTTACTGGACACAGAATTGCATTCAAATTAAAGCTCTCGAGGAAACCATGTGCACAGCCTAGTAGCAACAACTTAAGGGCAATCGACTGAATACTTTTTCACTATGTCAGAAAACGGAAGAAGGTCAAGAAATAGAATGTTTTACTGAAGGAACTATTAAAATGTAAGAAATCAAAACACCTTCTTGGAGTATGCAGCCCCAATAGGCAAGAGTAGTTCCTGAGAGAAAGATAGAATATAAAAAATCTAGGGAGATCTTTCTGATGATTTAGCTTCACAATTTCCATCACTTCACAGTTTGAGTTTTTGAACATCCTGACTATGTGGACCTCTAGATTGAACAACAATTCTTGATTAAATAGTAGGTACATACTTAAGTAAACACAAGCATATTTCTGGCCTCTCTTTGATGAGACTGTCCATATGTCTTTTGATGGCATCAAAATGTGCGACTAAAAGTGAGTAATTCGTTATTGTGTATCACTAATATCTCTGTAAAATGTGCCAGCTTTTAAAAATCCTACAGGTCTTCTCAATTACAAGGACTGTTGGAAACCCCTGCAGCCTTGGCAGAAATCAGAATATCCTTTGGCATGTTCTCTAAAGATGCATGAATTAAAAATTTTACTGCTAGTAGATGTATTTTCAACTTATCAACACTATGAAGAAAAATAGTCAGCAAACAGTGGTTTTAATCTCTTTGTTTATACCTCTAATTTAAAAAGATACAAAATTTTTAAATTGGATTCACTGATGCCCTGCATTTTCTTTTCCTCTGTTGCTTTGTCAAACACTCTCTCTCCTCTATGATTTATTGTTCCCATGTGTTAAAACTGGGTTGTCTTCTCCAGAAGAAGATTATAACCTGGTACATGGTCTTTGCAGCATACAGATGAATCCAAGAGAATTTCTAGATTTCAGAGTAACACAAATATGATTAATCTGTTTGTGAATATAAGGAAGAACATATGATCAGCAGCTCTGTTTATCTTCAATGTAAAGAAGTTTCTGCAGTTCATGTGACACAAATGTTTATGTATCAAATAGATTGTGGGAGATGTGGATAGAATGAAATCTATGTCTGCATTCATCATCCACCTTCTGATAAGTGCTTCTATCTTTTTTCTTACCTTACAGTAGTAGAAATAAGAAAAAATTTCTTTCCTGACCTTGAGGCAGTAGCTTGCCAAAGCCTTGCTAACCAATGTATTTGTGGAGCATATACAGGACTACTAAGGGGATTTTCTTTAACATCACTTCAGTAGCTGAGAAGACCCAAATAAATGTGTCCTTGCCATTTTCTTATGACAATGAAATTAAATAAAATTCCTTACTCAGTATTCGAGTATGCTTTCCAGACAAGAACAGTAGGTTAATATTTAGTCTGTGTGAGAGGGAAATACGTTCTAGAGTAAAGAAATTAAAAGAAACAACTGCTTTTGTACCATATCCCAGACAGAAATTTTTATTTGTTACTTTGTCAGAAATGACAAGAGATTTAGATTCACTTCTAGTACCAGATAGTCAGCTATGAAGTTGTGGCCAAAGACACCTTTAGTTTTTGAAAGCTATATGTTTTTTAATGTCATCTTGTTCACATGATCCTTTCAAAAATAAAGCTACCTGTGGCTACTAATGTCTTTCCAATTTCAAAATTAGATAGAAGTACACAATGTTTGTCTACCCTTAACTGTGCTGATATCTGCAAGAGTGATCCTAAAGATAGATACTGAATAACAAGGTGTGACATAAGAACAAGTAGGGATATTTGAAGAATCAAGACCCTCTAGATTTTTTATTATTTTCTGTGCTGGGAAGAATCGGCTAGACTTGACAGAGTGCTTTTCAACATTTCCAATGAAGAATTTTTTATAAGGTAAGGATGAGTTTCCTATTTGAAGGAATCATGAGCATTGCTCAAGAACAGAGTCTTAATATGAATTAGCTTTTATGATATGTGTACAGTCAGGGACTAAAAATTTGAAGCAAACCAGAAAGTTAGCCGAAGAGCTAGACTAGGTAACACAAAGAGACGCATCTCAAATCTAATCAGAACTTATGGCAAACATTTGATTTGCTGCCTACCTCTATGAGTAGTTTGTCACAGCAAGAGCACAGGACATCAAAGCACACACTACACAGTTTTCTATCATTCCTTTTTCATGGATAGTTCTTAAGATATTATTTTTGACTGAGAAATCATGTATAGCCAGAATGTCTCTGACAGTTCATCATTTTCTTGATACTCCAACCGTACTTCGAGAGTAAAAGTTTTGCAAAATGCTTTGAACAGTCTGAAAAGTTGAACATTTTTGAAGAACCATGTGACTCCTTGTGTTCTGTAGTTTGGTCTTGTTCCCATTTGTACACTTGGTGCATGTAGTGGACCAATGTACTATTGAATTACTCTTTCAAGGTTTTACTGGCCTTTCTGGAGTGTGTCTACAGATGGGTACAGATGTACCTTATTTCTCTATGTATTTCAGATTCACTGCATTTAAGTGAATAACTTTGAAAGCTGCAAAAATCTTAAAATGCTTCTATGCCCATGTAAAAAAGCTGTGGCTCCAGTACAAGTAGAAATTCACAGATGTCCCACTTAACATTAAAAACTTTTGACTTTGAATACCTTTTCTTTTCATGCTTTGTGTTCCAGAAGAAAGAAATTTAATTAACATTACTACTGAGTGCTGTCTACTTCACATTTCCAACAACTTGACATCAGTGTTTGCTGTGCTGGTAAAATCTGTGGCCTCCGGCTTGTTTCAGAACATTAAGATTTAAGAAGTTTCATATAAAAGAACAGTGTAGAAGATCCTAACATGAGCATGTGAACAATAAAAGTTCCTTTCCTTTTCTCATAAAATTATATGATAATCCATTTATTTAGGTTCCTATTCTTGTTTTTTACAATCACAGAATCACAGAATATGCTGAGTTGGAAGAGACCCACAAGAAGCACTGAAGTCCAGCTCCTGGCCCTGCACAGTACCATCCCCAAGAGTCACACCATGTGCCTGAGAGGATTGTCCAAACACTTCTTGACTTCTGTCAGGCTTGGTGCTGTGACCACTTCCCTAGGGAGCCTATTGCAGTGCCCAACCACCCTCTGGGTGAAGAACCTTTTTCTATTATCCATCCTAAACCTCCCCTGACACAACTTCAGGCCATTCCCTTTAGGCCTGTCACTGATCACCACAGATGAGATCAATGCCTGCCCCTCCTCTTCTCCTCATGAGGAAGTCGTATCTGCATTGAAGTCTCCCATCAGTCTCCTCTTTTCCAGGCGAATAGACCAAGTGACCTCAGCCACTCCTCACTCAGCTTCCCCTCAAGGCCCTTCACCATCTTTGTTGCCCTTCTTTGGACATTCTCTAATAGCTTAATCTGTTTTTTATATTGCAGCACCCAAATCTGCTCACAGCACTTGAGGTGAGGCTGCCCCAGTGCAGAGCAGAGAGGGACAATCTCCTCCCTTGCCTGGCTGGTGATGCTGTGCCTGATGCACCTCTAGACATAGTTGGCTCTCCTGGCTGCCAGGGCACTGCTGACTCATTTTCAGCAGTGGATGATTTAATTAGGCATTTATAAAAACAGCAACAAAAAAATCCTTCCCAAATTATGTAGTCCAAAAGCCACATAACAATTAGGTTTCCAATGGCTCAATCCTCTATTTAAATCTCTGCTCTAGATTCTTTTGAGTCTCTGAATTGTCCAATTTTACATATCCCTTCTTAATGGACTTTTTTTTAGCACTGAAAGCCTCCTTAATAAGTCTGTGATTTGTTATAATTTGTGTTTAAGACTGTGTAAGAGGATGGTGTCAGCAACAGAGTAAATCAAAAACTTAATAATTTCTTTCTTCTCTCATTCTGTTGAGTTTGCAGTTACAGTTACAATTCATTACCTTGAAAATCATAATTTGATTTAAAAATCCAGATTTAAAAAGGGAAGACTCTCAAACCAATCAAGTATGAACACTCAGTTATCTTGAAGCTAATGAGTCATTTACTGTAAGGGTCAATGTTTTTTGTCTAAAACGAAAGCAATGCTATAGTTTTTTCCCCCTGCAGTCTGCCCTTTGCCAATCTGCCTCTACTGTATAAAAGCACTGCATTTGAATGGTGTTATGTATCTAGGAAACAGATATTTTATTTTATTCTTGTAGCTAACCTATGTAAGAAATTGAAGAACCAGACAACGTAAGCATTCATCTTTAAAATATATGCCAAAAGAAATCCTGGGCTACAGAGGAACTAAAATTGCAGGAGACAGACAGGTTTTCTCTCACTATATTCTTTAAGGAACATATCAAATTGGACACTTTAAATTTTTTCTCTATCTCTACCTTTTATTTGCAGAAAGCAGAGGGATGCTGGCAGACAGAAGGTTATGGAACATTTTCAATGCTTCCCCTTTAGCTCACTGTAAAGCTGGTGAGGAAGTAAATCTCTGCTGGATGATTTCACAGCTCAGCATGACCATCATGTAGGAAGGCAGAGAAAGTGCTTTTGCCTTTTCTTCTTTTTTTTTAATGCTATAGGCAGAGATCCAAAAAAGCAAAAGGATCTCAAGTGGTTAGGCACAAGGGGGGATCACCAGCTGATAATTAAAATATTGAATGACACTGAGGCAATGGTGTACAAGAACAGTAACTTCATTCCCTACATTGGAAAGAGAACTAAGTTTCTGACTCTTAAAGAAATGGTGAGCTACTATGTGACTTCCTTGTCGTGATTTAGACATAATTAACTTGCCTAACCTAAGGCTTGTGCAGATCTCACAGGATTCCAGCTTTTCTCTTTTTTTGTCTTGATATTGCCCTTAGAGATTTACATAATTGAAATTTTAATTCAGCTATATTTTTACTCTAGCTTGAACTTTAACTCATAAAACTTCAAGATAGGAGTCAGTGGTTTTATTCAGCTGGCCTGAAATCAAGTCAGACAAACCAGTGCTGGAAGGTTTATAACATGTTTATCCAAAATAATCTGGATTAAATCTGTTCAGCAAAGACAACTGGTATTTTCTTGACCAGAAATCCTAGTACATGACTTCACAATGATCTTGCTGCACATGCATAGGTCAGGTATATATGTATAGAAGGTCTGAATCAGGATATGTTGGATTAATTCTACAATGGGCAGACATGATTTGTATATATTCAGAAAATCTCAAGCATTAGATTTATTGCATGTGCAGATTGATTCCATTCTTCATGAAGAGTGTAATGTCTGCTATAGATCTAACTTGAAGTTGTTCTTCATATTTTGGATGAAAATTTATTATCTAGGATTTATGTAGAAGTAATTTTTTATAAGTATTTTCAGAATGTTAATTGAAATAATTTTTATTTATGAGAATGCTGCTATACTTCAGTCATACTAATCTTTTAATATTTGTTGGTATTCAAGAGACTTTTACAAGCACTTTAAGATACAAACTTTTCCCATTATCAGATATATATCTTCTGATTAGCATTTAATTCTTTTTCTCACTGTGTTACAGATCATGACAGAATAATGAAAGTAATATGAAAAGCAGTTCTGCATATATTTTCCATGAAGAGATACTCATCTGAGATACTGAATAATTCAAGACTAATAGAAGGTTGCTCGAGTCTTGAGAAGAACTAGTTATCTTTCTTCCTGAAAAGGGAGTAAAACAAGAAAGAACAGGATAGTAGCAATGCAGAAAAATAGAGTCCTAGTCCTTAAGTGTGTCCATAAACTAGGTCATTCATTACTGGGTATCTGAACTTTTGTAGTATTACTTGCTGACACACCCAGGGTAGCATGAATTTTATCTTATGTTAGTTGTCTACCATACAGCTGAGCTAGTCACCCTGGGTTCTCTTTATAGTCAATAGAGAAAAAGAGGCACTATTTAGGGAGAAATCCACCTGACCTATTTCTGACACCTACTTTAGGATGAAATGAATTGTGCCCTAGAAGTGCTGATTTCTCTTCACTGAGCAAAGAAGGAGCATAGAAAGACTAGCTCACCTGTAGAGACATATATTGAAGAGGTCTGAGAGAAGCCTTATCATTTGATTCTGGTCCTTACTTTAATCAGTAAATGACTAGTTTTACAAAAGAGAATGAGCTTTCAAAACATGATTGAAAGCCTTGTTCTTCAGAATATTCTGCTAACAGGTGCCATATACAATGCTCAGTAAGAACAATGACTTCAGTTAGATGGAATGGAAAATGAACCTGAAACCAAATGGTTTTCTACACCCCGGAGACTCACTCTGATCATGAGGTTTTGAACTAAACAGAAATGACATTAAACACTTCTGCATTCTTTCTTAGCCCTTACTTTCTTTGAGCATACCACAACCCTGGTTTTGCTCTAATGAAATAGCTGATCAAAATATTTTTTTTTTAAACAAAAAATAATATTAAAGTAGCATGAACTACATATTAATACCTTTTTCTACTTTCCTTATTTCTGGAGTAATTTGACAGATTCAACTTAAATTTGTAAATTGCTTTGAATGTTTCATATTAGAGATTTAAAAAACAGAGAAAGATTTATAGTTTATTCCCTAGCATTAATTTTGTTTTATCTTCACTGAAAAAGTTTTTTCTCTTCTTCTGAGAAAAACCTCAAACTCAAACTTTCAACAAGTACAGTAACACTTGGTAGCACTAATTCTCCATTGTTTTTATCTTCCTTATAAAAGAAGATTCAATTGTCATATAAATATTTTTTAATTGCCATTATTAATGATTTTTCATAAACTTTCACTTATTTTATAATGAGGAAATGAGAAAAATGTTGCTTTTTATAAACTTCTTGAACTTTCTTTTTTATTTTTTCTTACTATCTTTTAATATTTATCTGTTGATGACTCACTGCTTGACCTATTCTAATATTCAAAAGCCAATCCCTCAATCCTTTAGGTATTGTACTGTAGCTGTTACATTGGAAAGCAAATTTCAAGGTATATCTTTGAAACCTATAGGGATTCTATGTGCGAAATAACAGTTAAATGATCATTGATATTTTGTAAATTAATCCTCCGAATAATAGATAGTCATTATACTCTTAGTAAATTTTTCATGCTCTGTGCATGCACTTTAGGAGCTGCACTAGAAATGACACAAGAACTCTGGCTACTGTTAACAGATGAAAGCTGATTTTGAGTTTCTAATTACTTTAAGTATGATTAAAAGAACTAAACAGTTGGACCACTCAGATATTTTAAATAGTTTTCCTGTATGAATTTAAAGAAAAAGTCAATTTCAATTTGAACATACTTGCTTCTTTTAGTATTTTCCCACATGCATTCATTCCAACAATTATAGTTCAAATATTTGTAGCAGGATGTGGAGCTGGTAATTATTTGAATATGCTTGTTTTCCAGACAACACACATATTCATAACCAGAGTTACCGGTAGAGTAGAGTTATGCTTAATATAAGAGGAGGAAAGGATAAAGAAGACATAATGCAAAAAACCCTGAATTATTCTTAATATATGACAAATTTACTATAGAGATTTCAAATCTATGTATTTTTCAACTATGCTAACAATGTAAATGGTATTTTTGCACTGATTTTAGAGATAGAAAATAACACTTACTTAACAAAAAAATTCCATTTAATTATTTGTAAACAAACATAAGTTTAGAAATAATTTTTTCTCTTATCACATGTTGTGTCATATTTAGTTTCAAAATTTAGATCCCTAAAATTATTTTTGTAGGTATAGGGAAGACATAGGTACTGATATTAAGTCTTCATTGACTATGTTGGCTACATCACCACTGAATATAAAGAAAGATTAGATTCCTAATTTATATGTAAACAACTGTGTTCAGCCACCAATGTTAAAGGCTCTACATCTTGGAGCTGAATGTCATTCCTTAATACATGGATGTTTAGGTTGTACTAAACTGTACCCCTCCTCTCTTTCTTTTCAAATGCTAGATCATGATTATAATCTTCTGGAATATGGCTGACCCACCGGTAGTTCCCTGGATCCTACTTGTTGACCCTCTGGTCAGGACAGGAGGGGCATGTGCTTTTTTCTAGCCCTCTGAAACCAGCTCACTAAGTCACCATGTTGCCATTACTTTCCATGCATAATCACAAGTGGCCTCATAGTGATATCAGCTATCTGATTTCAGGTCCTTCAGTGCCTGTGGGTACATGCTACCAAATCCCATAGATCTGTGTGTGTGTCCAGTTTCTTGAAAAGGTAAAACTTCCCGAGGTCAGACTTTTCTGCAGGTCTCAGGAACCAGGGATCATTGAAAGACAGTCTTAACAATAAAGACCATGGTAAAGAAAGCATTGAATATCTCAGCCTTTTCCATGTCCTTTGTTGCCACGCACTCTGCACCACTTGGTAACAAATGCACATTTTCTAGGTCTTACTTGTGCTGCTGATGTACCTGTAGGAGCCCTTTTTTGATCTTCATGTCTCTTGCCAGATGCAGATCCAAGCGAATTTTGTTGCATCAGGTATATCAGCATCAAAACAACCTTCCTAGTAGGATAAGGAATTTGTGTTGGGAATCATTACAACATGGCTTCTTTCTTGGACTGTGCCATCTTTCCCAAAGAATAGAAGATTAATGTAATTCATAAGATTTCATATATATATTTGATTGAAACATTTTTTTGTCTGAGTCCCTCCACTCTCTGCACTGTTATTTGCCCTTAAACTGCAACACCTTCGTAACATCATTGCCTGTATTTCTTTGTAGAAAGAATGAGAAGGGTACAAATATTTTTGGAACATTTTTCAGCATTTTAGACCATACATAGCATAAGTGATGTTCCAAACATGGCTGTTTCATTGCCTGTATAATAAGGTGCTAACAATTATCCCTAGTCTGTAACTATCTGGTTGATATCCACATATGCTACATTAGAAATACTGTGTGCCTAAGGCTTCATTCACCTGCTCATGTTAGCTGGCATTTGTCATTACCTGCAGGCAATTCAACTGAGCCCCAGATGCCAGAAAAAATGACACAAGATGAACAATTAATAGCAAGTAATGAGATAAAAGAATTATTTAAAAATACAAATCTTTCAAAATAACAAAAGCTTCTGTATCTGTTTTACCAGGTCCTCATTGCTTCATTTTGATAAGTTCAAGTCCATTTTTAATCTAAAAAAGAATTGCCAAATTTTTGATTTTTGGATTTTGATTTTGTTTACTAAATCTAAGCATTGAAGTAGAACATTGACTGTTAATGTGTTGTGATGGTTATGTTCACCTTCCTTGTGTTAAGGATGAGACCTTCAAACTCAGAATAAGGTTTCTCTGACTACAGAATTGAAAAATATATAACAAAAATCTGGCAATAATGTAATGTATCAGCTGAGTTACTGGTCAAGCATATGAAAGCATATGCATGGCACCTTAAATGTATTATATTTGCAGGACTTCTATAAGTAGGTAGATTGTTTTATATTCAAAGGAACAATTATTTTGTTTCATTTAATTTTACTTTTAGTATAAATAAATACTCCTTTTTTGCATCCACAGTAATAAAATCAGCAATATTTTAAGAACTTATTTATTTTCATATTTCTTATTCCTCATTTAGACTGGTTTTGCACTGTTTTATTCCTTTTTTCCCCTCAGTTCTGACTGAAAAGAAATAAGATTTGGATCTCTAGCCTGTTGAGAAGACTAGATCTGTGCAAGAATTGAAGTAATGCTGAGCTGTTTAATAATTATTTCACTATAGAGATTAGTATACTTTTTGTGACATGCACTGGACAAGGACTAGAAAGTAGCATGTATGAGTTGTTCATAGTACTAATTGTGATTCATAAGCCAATTAAACGGGGGAGAGAATTGCTATTCAACCTTAGTATTTTATTAAAATGATAGGATAGCCTCTAAACTTTAATAGAAGTAATTGGTTAATTTAATCCACAGATCATAATATTTTTCTAAAATAAATTCATTATTTATGGGTATACACAAAAACATTTATACTTTAATAATATTAAAACTACTTAATATAATAAGTTACCTGAATTTGAGGTAAATAGATAAATAACCAAAAAGCCCCCAAATCTGAGTGTTTGGCTAGTGAATATAGTAAATAATACACACACGTACTTAAAATGAAATAATTGTTCTACTTAACTGGTGAACTTAACCTTACAATGCCAGATAGATGAACCACCTCCAGAAAAACCTAGAAAACAAGAAATATTTTGGTTATACAAGGACAAAGAAGCTTTTACACTGAAAAGCTCGAAAAATAGCTTTCCAACTTTTGCTACAAACCTGTCTACTCAGTTATCTATTCACTACTGTCAGTAGCTGTGGTTTGCCTGACAAACTTACAACTTTGATTTTATTTCAACTCTTCCTTCATCAGTATCTACACTGATACCAGTTCCTGCCACTCATCTCTTTATAATATCTCAGCCTTTCCATTCAACCTGCTGACATCATTGCTGCCTTTTGGTGTTCCCTGTTTTTATCTGCTTTGCCCCCATGCCTCTTTGACCTCTTACTATCTTTCTTGTCTCCCTACCAAGAAAAAAGAAAGAAAACTAACTTAATCTTCTGGTTTCCCTGCCCTTTGGATCAACCCACTATTTTCTAAATCTCTTCAAAGTCTTCTAAAGTTAATCTTTTTATCCTCTTTGTCAGGCTTCTGTTAATTAAACCTTTTCTTTATTATTTAGATTATATTTTCATTATTAGACATTTCTTGCCTAATCATTTCTTGGTACTACTTGGTCCATTTTAATGTCTCATTTTCACTCTATCTTACTTACTTTTTAAAATTCTACAACTTAATCCTCTTCTTACTTTCTTTATAGCATGATTTTTGTGTACCTTTTAGTTTTGAATATATACTCTTGGATGGACCCAGTCTATTAACATACAGCTCCATGGCTGGTGTCACCACCACAATTAGGGGTTTTTCAATAGTGGGGTTGTCTTCATGGCACCAAGTCTGCTGGCATGAGATAGCATTCATCTTTCTCATCTTTATGGAAGGTATCTCTGGACATCATTAAGTCCAACGCCCATGCCAAGGCAGCATCAGCTAGAGCAGGTTATACAGGAACACGTCCAGGTGGGTTTTGAATGTTTCCAGAGAGGGAGACTCTATGACCCTCTGGGCAGCCTGTTCCAGTGCTCTGCCACTCTCAGTATAAAGAAGCTCTCCCTCACGTTGAGTTCATGAGCATTGTCCTAAGTTTTAGTTTATGGGCGTTGCTACTTGTCCTGTCACTGAGCACCACTGAAAAGAATGATGCCAAGGAGACAAAACCTCCTTACTCCAGCTATAAGAGACACTGCACTCACAGGCTCTTGTTCTTCTGGGAGACTTCAACCACCCTGACATCTGTTTGGAAAGTAGCATGGTGAGCTGTAGGCAATTTCAGAGACTCCTGGAATGCACAGAGGATAACTTCTTGAACTACATAATAAACATCCCTTCCAGAGCGGATACATTACTGGATCTGTTGGGGAGGTGATTTGAGACAGTGATGGGAACCTCATGAGATTCAACAAAGCCAAGTTCAAGGTCCTCCACCTGGGTAGGGGCAACTCTGAGTATCAATCCTGATGAATGGGTTAAAGAGTAGCCTTCAATAGAGAAGGACATGGGGTTGTTGGTGGAGGAAAAAATGGAGTTGAGGTGGCAATCATAGTGTCATAGAATCATTATGGTTAGGAAAAACCTACGAGATCATCAAGCCCTACCTTTCCTTGAACACCACCACGTCAACAGTGTCATGTCTAATTATTTCTTGAACATTCCCAGAGATGGTGACTCCACCACCTCCCTGTACAGCCCATTCCAATGCCTGACTACAGCAGAATGCTCTGCCTAGAATGTGGCAAAACCAACTTGAACAATGCCCTTTTTGCAAAGCTAGCAGAAGAAGAAGGGGGCATCATGCTGCTTTTGTGTTGAATAATGCTGAAACTAGTCTGACTCATCAATTGCAAAGTTAAATATCCTAATAATGAGATGAAGATGTGCTAGACCTGGTAAAATACCCGGATAAAGGAACAAATAAATGATGTTACTGATAACTTACCTGAAACTGCTAAGCTAACAAAGCTAGCCTGGGGACCCTAGTCTGAAATTTTAAAAACAGGGTCTTCTAAGGTATCCCTTCTTGAATTGCATATGTAGAGATTCCTACCTTGAGTGGGGATAACCCTTAAGGTTACCCCTCAAGGTTCAGCAAAAGGGGTTTGCCCAAGATCTTTGATATGAGTGAATAACATAAATCTCTACTTAATAATTGGTTTTGCCAAGTTTAGTACAATTGCTTTAGTAGAACTGCTTCAATATTGCTTCATAGTGCACTATATTATAATAGTTGTTATAGCTCTCATACTGTGCAATAAGTAATTCTGATTAAAATCTTTTATTTTATCATTATCATAATAAAACCAGCTTACCCAGAGAAGTAGTATATGCCTCATCACTAGAAACGTTCATGGTCAGGTTGGACAGCAATCTGAGCAACTTGATCTAGTTGAAGATGTCCTGCTCATTGCAGGGGGATTAAACTAGATGACCTTTAAAGGTCCCATCCAACCCAAACTATTCTGTAGTTCTATGATTCTGTGATCCTGTGATTGTGATTCTATGAATCTCTTTCCCTGTCCTCTAATCTTCATTCCAGTCTGTTATATATGAAGACATACACATTTCTTTCTCTTTTCTAAGTTTATTCTTGCTGTGCTTAAACAGAAAAATGCACAGAATTCAGGTGAGGGAGCCAAAGCAAGAGAGGTCAGACAAAATACAATGGTGCTGTCACAACCTTTTGACGTGAGTACTCAGATGTTAGTAAATGGGGCTCAGCTAAGCTTTAAAGTAAGAAAAAAACTCTCACAATTTCTTCAGTACTTTCAATCTATGTGCTGGCCATTTTAAGATATGTTTTATGTTGTGATGGTTTTTTCGATTTTTTTTTTGCAAAATGCAAAGACATTTATACTTGCTGAATTGCACAATACGCAGTCATTCAGCATCACCTCCTTCAGTGACATTTTGCCTGGAAATGCTCATTATCACCATAGTAACTGAACCCCTTTTTTCACCCAATTGTACATGTGTCTTCCTTTTCTCTTGTCCTTCATCCTGCTTCTGAGGAGGAATTTATATGAAGAAGCTGTTATATTATAGGAACAGTTATATGTTGTGTATTCAAAGTAATTGGTATATTTTTATTCACTCCTCAAATTCATGATAGGCTGATTTTTAACTTTCTACATGTGTGTGACAAATAATCACTTGTCTAATTATTTACCAATATTTTGTGATTGGTTTTAAACTGAAAGATGTTGTCTGGCAGATCAGACAACAACATCTCAAGAAGAGATTATCTGCACAAAAAACTGAGTTTTACAAAAGAAGTGGGCAGCAGAAATTGTGCTCAACCAGCAGATGTGAACAGGCTGAGGTAAAAAGGAAGACATCTGGTAAATTACCAGTGAGTTGCACAAAGAAGTTAATTCAGATATTAATCTAAAATAATATTAGTAATAACAATTTTAAAATATTCCAAAGTTCATGAGCATTCAGATATGTTAGTCTCAAGTGGACCTTTTTCTGGATTTTCCATCACTTCAGTGTGAAGCATAGGCGTTATGAACACTGTAAAATTTTTTATTTTAGTAATTATTGCTTCTCATGTGCACCTTAATCATGTAAATGTATATAGACGCTTCTCCCAGAAAGAATATTTTTAATTTATTAAAAACTCTAATAGTAGTTGAATTACATAGAAAAATATATGTCCAAGGAGAAGATCTTTATACTACTGTTGTTCACTACTCATCAGCAAGTGTCTTCCTGATGCTGAAATACATGGAGTCCTGTCCCAGGAAAACTGCCTCGATAGAAGATTATTTAGACAGACTACTTTTAAATATTCCACCTGAGGCAAATTTGATTAAGCACTCTCCTGGGTTATCTTGAATTTCCATGAGAACCGGCATGTCATTGATTGCCTGATATTAATCACGAAGCCAGAGGAAATAGCAGGAAATAGTGAATAGCAGGAAATAGTGATCAGACATTTCACAAAAGTTTGAAGCACAAATTGAAAAACAAAGTTATTTGTCAAAGGTTGAATACATGGCCTGTGTCAAAGATCATGACAAACTGGTTTTTGTACCCACACTGAGGTGGCTTAAGGCTAGTAAGGCTTAATTTACAGTGCCTGAGAAGATGGAATATGAATAGAAATCTTAGGGGGTTCAGATAATCTTTTTTTTAAGTCGCATCCATAGTTCTTCCGGTCATCTGGGGTCGTATATGAAAGTCAATAACAGTTTCACCTGTTACCTTTCCCTATGATACCTACCCCTGGCTATAATCCAGATCTGTCAAGAACTGAGCTGGTGTCCTAGTCCACATCTTGTCTAGATGTTCAATGATTTGTGAGGAGCTCCCTGTTCCATTACTGAAGTAAGTATTTCCCTGGTTTGCATGAGTCCCTGTCCAGCCTACCCACTCTGATGAAAAATCCCAATAGTGTCTCTCCCTCCTGTCTTCTCTTTGCTAGCTGAAGCTTTGGGATAAGCCTACATGAAACTCGCTTTCATAATGGTGGCTGAAGCTTCCTAGCAGGTCCAATTCAAATTAAAGCTAAAAGTGTCAAAAGATCTGGACTAGGACCAAGATAAATTCAAGACTTGAGTTATAAGGGGAAATTTATAGATAATAAGGATAGAATTTGGAGTCAGGCAAAATTAATGAGTTGACTTATTTATTGACTTATTTATCAATAGTAACAAACAAATAAACAAACCAAACCAAACCAAACCAAAACCACTGAAAGAAAGAAACCTTGTAGTTACATTAGACATCTATGTTATGATGGCACATGGAATTGTGGCATTTTTTTCTGATTACCTCTCAAAAGAAATCCAGCTGACTTTTTTCTGAGACAAATATCTCTTAGGCAGCAAAAAAAATTTGATAAGTAAATAAGGTACTTCTTTACTTTTGAGATTATCATGGGTTAAACCCAACTGGCAACTAAGCAACATGGAGCCACATGCTCACACTCCTCCCCTTCCCTCCCATCCCCTTCTGGAGGAACAGGGCAGAGAATCAAAAGTAGGTTGAGACAAAAACAGTTTAATAATTGAAATAAAGTGAAATATAATGATATCAGTATATAATAATAATGAAAATAAAGTGAAAAAGCAAACCAAGTGACGCACAATTCAATTGCTCACCACTCACTGACTGATACCAAACCCTGTCCCCAAACCCTGATTGGCCCCTCGGGCCAATTCCCCTGCTTTATGTACTGAACACGGCTCTGTATGGTGTGGAGTAAAACTTTGGCCAGCTCAGGTCATCTGTCCTAGCTATGCTTCCTCCCAGTTTTTTGTCCATCTTCTCACTGGCAGAGCATGAGACACTGAAAACTCCTTGATTTAGGGTAAGCACTACTTAGCAACAACCAAAACATCAGTATGTTATCAATGTTATTCTTGTACTGAATCCAAAACACAGCACTGCACCAGCTAATGAGATTAACTCTTTCCCAGCCAAAACCAAGATGGGGACAGATCTAAACAGGAAGAAAATTAAACTACTGAAAATCAGAAAAATCAAAATTGTTGACCGGCAAAGGAACATTAGATCACTATGCTCAAAAATAGAGTTAATACAAATACAAGAAAAAAATGTGAAAAATAAATAAACTTTTGGAATTTGAAATAGTTTTCCTGTATATTTTAAAAATAAGTTAAATGTTACTAGTGCAGCAGAATATTGACAGAAAATAGTCTAGGCAAATTTACAAGTAGTACCAGACTCTTTAGTATTGAACTACTTATTCAGAGAATTGGATGCAGAGCTAGTTATCTTAAACACAATGTAATATAAACATTTAATATACTTTAAAAGCATGGAATGAAATCAATATAATTAGGAATTAATCACCTAAAATCAATGTTGATTTTCTTGTGAATTCTTCAAATCTAAATTGAAAATAAGTCTTATTTTCTGAATTTTTACTGTGGTCTTGTGCTTCAAGAGGGAAAAAACTCTTTATTCTATTCTATAAATACCTCTAATGTTAATATTTTTCTAAACTACACCTCAAAATGAAATAGAACACTGTCAAACATCAGGAAAAATATTTCCCTATATTTTAATTTAGAATTTTCTGAAGCTTATTTATAAGCTTATTTATTATGTTAACATTTAAGATGATTATTATCTGTTGTTTTTAAAGGATGGGCCAATATAAATAGAAGCAATCAGAATTTTAGCAAATTAATGCATACACTACAATGCATGGGGTGAGGGAGATCAGATACATTGTTGTGCTTCACCATGGCAGTGGTTTACCTTGCTTAATTAGTCCCTGGAGAAAATTTGTACAGGTGACTGACAGTTGACTATGTCTGACTTTTGAGATTATGCCAGCATTTATTGTTCTTGACAGTGATATAATCGAGTTTTTTTTCTCCTAGATAGTAAAGAATTAAATCACTAAAAGTACTTGCATGTTTACAGGTATATTGTTTGCATGTGGGGGTGTTATTTTTTTCCGTTGCATTCTTCTGCCCATTCTGGATAAGAGATTGTTATTCTGCATTTTTATACATTTCTGGATAGGAATTTGCACAAGATGATTCTTAGAAAATATAGTTAGCAAAAAAAATTTCAGCAGCTTTGGGTGGTACCCTTCTTCTTTCAGGAAACTATGATCCTTGTGGTTTTAGACATATTTTATCATGATTCTGTAAGTTGTGCAGACTTCAAAAATCCAAATGATGTGTGGAGATACACTATGTCTAGTGAGGGCTGGGTTTAACGGTGTGTGTTCAGAATATTTTATGTGCTTCAAGTAATTTATTTTGATCAGGGAATGAAAGAAGTGTGAATACATTAGAATGAAATTTTAAGGATTCATTACATGCAAAATTTTTATCTTCAGCATTTACTTTTTTCCTTCAAAATGGATCAGATTTAGAAATTACTTATTTTTCAAGATATGTTTCCCTTTCCCCCTCACTTTGGCTAAGTATTTTAAACATCCACATAATCTGAACAAAAATACTCAGTCTCTTTTAGTTGCCCTGATATATTACAGTCTGAAGAACAACATAATTTTTTTTTTATTTAAATACTCTGGGTATTCCACTATTTACATTCCCTGGATTCTCTTGTGTTTCTCCCATGACCATATAGAAGAGCAAGAATGATAGTCTGACGATTGTGGAATTGTAAAGAGAAATTAATATATTTTAGAATTTTTTTGAATTAAAAGAATTAGTATTTTAAATGTTATTTTGAATCTCTGTACATTTGCTTCTTGGTTAAGAAATAATCGAAAATCCCATTAAATACAGCACTTCCAAAACTTAAAAAATCTCTTTTGCCATAAATATTATCCTTCAATATTTTAAGTTTTCCACTCTTCCCCTCATCTCCTTTGCTTGGGTGAAAATACTATATTTAATTGGATAAAGAACAAAATACAAATTATTTACTATTCAGTTATGAAGGATTTAATCTTTAATCAACTAATATTATAACTACTATAATCAATTAGTGATAATTCGAAAAAAATTGCAGCATTTAAAAAAGCCTAGAAGGCAATCAGATAGTCCATCCAATTGATGACATTTGACAGTCGTGATAGTCTGCATAGAGTTAATAACAATCAATATGGAAATATATCGAGAGAAGCGTAGAAGATCATGCATTTTCTTAAAGTAAATCTGTAGATCTTCGTTGCTTTAATTTGCACACTCAGGAGATGCATCATTTTAACTGAATAAAGACTTTTCCACATCATGAGTCTATTCTATTCTGACATTAACTAAAGTTTGGATCTCCCAGATTGTACGAGAGAGATTGTGTGGGGGTTTGTCACGATCCGCTTATAGGAAGCGGGGGTCATGATGGTTCGTTACACCAATCTCAGAGTGCAAAAGAAAACGAGAACGAGGAAAATTTGATCTAAATCAATCACAATGCACTTTATTGCGTGTTAAACACTAAATTATGCGAAAAAGGGGGATAGATATAAGAAATAAAGTATAGAAAGAGAGAGGGAAGGGGAGGGTTATAGCTACCAACTGCGAGGCGGAGTCCTGGTAGTCCGTCGTCGTCGNGAATATAGATGAATGAATACTCTAGCAAAAAAGGGTAGTAACACCAATAGTTTTGGCATCAAAAGAACCAGCTCTAGTGCCCAGTGGGTTGTACTTTTTGAAAAGATTCTCTTCTGTTTAATTTGGATTTATTTCCCAAGTTCTATTGACTTTCCTGACATAGCATAGTTGAATATATTAGATTCTAGTGGGAAAAAAACCCAAACAAACCACAAATCCAACAACCAAGCAAGCAAAAAACCACACACTGAATTCTTAATTTAGAACATTTCTAACAGTAATCCTGATGCCTGAAGTGGCTACCTGAAAACAGAGACTAGACAGAAATAAGGGAATAAAGGTGATATTTATTTGAAAGGCCTTCAAAGGTACACCCTGGGGAGCCCAGAGGCTACTGCCAAAATGGACCCCAAGCTGGACAAGAAGTCACGAGTTTTTCACACTTTTATAGGTTTGGTCCATTTGCATGTCAGCATAAATTTGCCAATTAAAACTTTAGCTAATGATGTAAGTTCAGCCCCCCTTTCCAAGATGTTGGTTTACACATTTTTGGGCCCAGGACAGCCTAGGTGTCCTTGGACAGCAAACCTAGGGACTTTGTTATGTCTATCTTAGCATGAGAGAGTAGCTAGCAGGCTATAAGACACTTTAGATTTTTACAGTAGGCAATACAGAATACAAAAGCTAACACTCAAGGCATCAATCCAAAGACTTTTATTACCATTTCATCTACATAGGATTCTTCTGCATCTTTGAGAGTTTCAGGAATTGTTTTGAGCTGATTAAAATATCCAGATACGCGTTAGTTCTACATCACACCTTTCTTCCTAAATGTATCTGGACATGATTCACTTTTCGAGAGGATTGGGGCAAACCTAATGGCCAAAATGATTTTAGGAAAAATGAGAGCAATTTTTTAGGTACACATAATTTTGAATTGAGTTAGGCAGCAGCACAAGTCCTTCAGGGTATAAGTTGGACTTGTAATTGCATCTTCACAGGTCCAGTGTTATGTCAGTTTAGTGCCATAGTGTTACAGGTTTTCCCAAACAACTGGACATGAAGATTTAACTCTTAGTTACACTTTCTAAACTATCATAACTCAAAATAGTCCACAGGCACAAAATCTAATATGCATTTAGAGCATCATGGAGCTGTATTGTTCTCTCACATCCGTTGTGAAATCATGTTCTGATATATGTTTAAAGAAAAAAAAAAATCCCACCTTATCTACATTATTGAGTATTCAGCTTCATTTTATTTCAATTCCAGAAATGGAAATATCATTCAATTCCCTACAATAACTAATGGTGGGGAAAAAAGTCATGCATAGAACTGTAATCTTGATACTGGTGTTAAAGGTCTGTCTGAGTTAATGAATACAGCTCTGATGATGGGATTCAGAAGGAGCTGAAAAGAGAGTAGAAAAATAAATGTTGCACATACATGGTTTATGATTTGCTATACCAACTGTGATGTTTTGAATGAGAATGAGAATAATTCCGAATGTTGATCCCTTCAGTACACCTAAAATTTAATATTTGCAATTTTTTCAGTAACAAATTATTGTAACTAAAGCTAAGCTGACCTTGCAGTATATGTTATATTTACACATTTACTGAATACAGATAGCTAGATAATATTGCTGTGTCACTTCTCTCACTTTTCAGAATAATATGAAAATTAAATGATACAACTCTGATAGGAACAGCTGAATGCATGACTCTAACCACAGACTAACCTTTATCAGAGTACAAAGCTTTAAAATGATTAATTCAGTTCACAGCCACCGGTGCAACATTTTTTTAGCTATTCTGCTTGGCATAATGAATTGACTTTTTTCATTTATGAGACTGAACAATTGAAAAGCAGGTGAAACTCTGCTGAAACATTTAAATTTTTCATGGCTCCAAGCCAAATATTAAAACCCCACAAGGGCCTGATTCTGAGCCTTACAAGAGGTACTCTGTTTTAAAGTATCTGAGGAGTCTAGTAATTTACGTATTTGTATAAACTGCAATAAATTAACAAAAATAGTCAGCTTTAAAACAAACATTTGGCCAACCTTTTCCAGCACTGCATACTATTCTATCTCAGTTGCTGGGTTTCTGTCGTAGACAGGTGTCCCATGCCACCAGGGATTATGAGAACCCCCTGGAGTTAAGTGGAGAAATTCTCCCCAGGCTAAAGTGACTAAAAAGGTCTCTCTCAGAAAGCCCTGTTCTGTTACAGAAATGTGCCCTGCCTCTGTCTCTCCTATTGGCCTGTTGGCCTCCTCTGCCCCTTTCTACCCTATATGGCCCTATCAGAATGTTCTCCGTTCCCTGTTTCCCTATTCACCCTTGTCCCTTAGTCCCTCCCTCACTAGTTACCTATTCGTCCCCATACCTTAGCCTCACCTATGTACTGTGCTATGCCCTCAGCTCTCCCGACCCCGTATTTAAGCTGGAACTCGATAGGGGTCTGAGTCTTTGTCACTGCCCCCATTCACTGTGTCTTTTTTACGGGCAGCATGCTGGAGTAAAAGCTGCAGTGGATCTGCACACAAAGACCCTTCCTGCCTTTTTGCCGTCGACCTGTCGAAGGAGCTGTCCATGTGTGTGTGTGCTTGGGGGAGTGTGTGTGGGTGTGTGTACATGTGTGTGTGTGAGAGAGTGTGTGTGTGTGTGTACATGTGTGTGTGTGTGTCTGTGTGTGTGTGTGTCTGTGTCTGTGTGTGTCTGTGTGTCTGTGTGTGTGTGTGTGTGTCTGTGTGTGTGTGTCTGTGTGTGTATGTGTGTGTGTGTGTGTGTGTGCAGTAGCTGCTGAGCAACTTTCAGCCAGAAGTCGGTTTCAGAGTCACAGCACCCCACCCAGAGCACCCCCAGAACCAACAGGTTTCATTCTTAGAGCTTTGTTAAATCAACTTTTGCCATTTCAATTTGTAACGATGTTATCTTGTAACTATGTTATCTTGCAGTAAGCACCGCTGGTTCCCTCTCTGTAGTATATTCTGGAGTGCTGTATTTACAGGAATATATGTTGCTATTCCATGAATAATGATTGTGTAGCTATGGGTTAAACACATAATTTTTTTATGTTACAGGTGGAAGATACATATTCTATTGATTCCAGATAGGAGGGTGGATAGTTCATTTTATGCTCCTTTGAGCAGTTTTGGTTCAGTCCTTTTTTTCCTGCTACTCCTACGGGCATAAATGAAGAGATAAAAATAAAGTCACAGAAATACAGAACACCAAAAGATAAATTCTCATCCCTTTTTTCTGAAAATATAGGATCATAAGTCTCTATATTATCCTTTGGTATTTTTCATTATAGTGAAACTGACCTTTCTGAATAGAAAGGTCTCTTTCTTCATGTATAATATCTAATACAAAGATAAAAATAATTAGGAATAATTTTAGGTATTGGAATTCATGACCGTAGCACTCCAGCAAGGGGCCAAGTTAGAATCTGTGTGTTTTTCAATACCACGTATTGTTCTGGAAGCTTTAAACCTAACTGAAGGCAACAGCTGGAAAGTAACTTTATCTTAGAGACTTATGGGGCTTTATTTTAAGAAGTTCACATGTAAAATTATAACAACCCTGATGTTACTTTTATTTTTAGAGGAAAAAGTGGTGATTAAGGGTAACTTAGGCCTATCCATAAGACATGCTATAAATCTTTAGATTACTGAGCCCCAAAGGACAAGTTCTACAGACCAGCATTACCTGAAGAGAAGGTGAACTGTGGGCCTGGATGATGGGTGATGAATAAGGCTGACTTTCTGTTCATCTTTACTATTGTACAAAAAAAAAGATGAGGAGTGAATACGATGACTAAACCCCTGAGCATCCATACTTCACAATTATCCTCTTCCTTTCTGGCTTGGGAACTGCTCCAACTGTCTGTCTACAAGGGCCATCTATTATCAAGAGAGATACCCACAATTAATGTGGCTAATCCCACTGCAGAGGGAGGGGTTCTGTAGCCATTCCTATTTAGATAGGCAGGTAAGTGGATGAGTAGAAAGATAGATAGATAGATAGATAGATAGATAGATAGATAGATAGAAAGATAGATAATGTATATCCCGCAAGCTTCAGCACTTTTATTTATGGAGAGTTACATTGAATGTGTAACTAAATCTGATAGTGACTCAATAGCACTGGCTTTACTAGACCCTGCAGGTTATTTCCCTCTATTAGATTTCCCTAAATGTGCTTGTGTCAGTAAATCACAATGCTAGTCAAATAAGACAGTCTTGCTGTGGGACTTGGGCTTGAGTTATTTCTGAACCACACCCAGTTCAAGAGCCAAAGACCAGCAGTCTGAATTTAAAAATCAAGAGCTTTCAGATTTTCAACACAAACACTAAGAAGAAATGAAATAATGAACAGAATTCTACATGGCATTTATTTTCTAAAGCTTGCCTTCAGAGAAAAAAGTAAAAAGTAAAAGTAAAAAAAAAAAAAATATTAAATCTTTTTCCAAAAGCAAAATACAGGTGAAGTACTACTTCAGGCCAACATGGAGATGTATAATATGATATAATATTCAAGGAAATATAATTGCTGTGGAGTCTGATTTGAACGTTTATATCAAGATGCATTTAGAGGGAGTAAAGAAAAGCTAAGAACAGGAGATAAAACTGAAATCTTAGGAAGCAGTAGATAAAGTGCATTTATCAATTTCTTGGTTCTATCTAGATCAAGCAGTAAAAGATCTTTTCTTAAGAGGTACCTTACCTTACCTTGGGAATAAATACAGGCTTAATAGGAGCAGTGAGTGAAGTCTAGCATATGAGAACCCCTCAGGATAATTTGTTGGCTTTACATGATTTCACACTCCAGGCATTCCTCCCTGGAGACATTTCATAGAAGAAGTATAATTAACCAAGAAATGTAACATATCAACTTATTTAGAACTTAGCTACAAGAGCAAATCTATCCTTGTCCTTGTCATATTTATAAACAATCCTAGGATGTGTTTTCCTTATTAATGTTTTGTTTCTTTTTTTTTTTTTCCTGAAAAAGAATTTAATTAGCAGTTCTGTATTTAAAGACTTCTAATTAGAATTTTTATGTATCTTTGCTTCTAAAAGAAGGTCCAGACTTTTCCAAATGTTTGATAGGACTGCCTGTCTGACTGAAAAATTTGCCTGGACTGGAGTTAAACAATGTTGCCTGGACTGGAGTTAAACAATGTACAGAGAATGACACTATCAAGCACAGTCATTCTTTAATGTCAGGATGAGTGATAGATGGTTTGTTGCTCCACAATGAAGCATCAACATTCATTATAATATTTCATTTTTGACTTGGCAGTCCTTGATTCTCATATCTCTTTCTTTCTGCACAGAAGGTATTATAACCAAGAGAACTTGTTAAACTGTTTCTCAAACTAATGTTATTTTAGTTTGTACTTTCTCTGTATTTTTGATACTTTATATTAAATTAGTATCAAATGCCACTCTAATAAATATTCACTTTCCTCTATTAACAATGCTGACATCACCAAGTGTCCTAGAGACAGACTCCAGTTTCTGTTATCAGAACACACATTGAAAAATGAGGCACCAAGACATCTGGTTGAAGGCTCATTTTTACTGAAAAGGAAACTGCACAGACTATGCTCAGCTAGACTGTAGTGCCAAGAAGTTCTCTGCAAACTCTGAATTTTTCTGAAAAAAATTATGCATTAATTTAGCATACTGTTTACAAAATTTTTAGTCGAAGCAGTAAAAAGTGAGCTCTTAGAGATTAGGGAACAAATCTCCTTTCATGTTATACTCCAAACCTTGCTATAGGCAAAAAGCAAACACACTTCATATTAAAAAAGCCCAAGAATTTCCTCTTAGTGTAACTGAAATATTAACATGCTAAACAAAGATTTATTAGTAGTCCATATCTACTTACTGCAGGAAAGTTTAAAAAAAAAAATTAAAGATACGAATATCTAATCCTTTTTCTGGTATTATACTGATCCTTCTGCTGCCCCTAGCTTCAGTCACAGGAGTGACTACAGTGAGTCACCTACATCCTGAGTTCTTCACCAAGAGGCATATGATATTGATGGTTTCTTTCTTTTCATTCTAGGATCTGCATAGTTTTATTTTTGTTGCTTGTGAACTGACTCCACACCTGGCTCCACGTTCACTGGTCTGCAAGTCCATGTTACATTCAAATTTTCTCTATATTTCATTTGTATGCATATGGTATAATATAATTTGTTCTTCATTCTTTTGTTATCCTCAAATTTGTTTTGCCCAGCTCATAGGTCTGCACTTCTCTAGCTATTGGTAGGTTATTTACACTCTCAAGATTTCCATTGTCAAGATGTGGCCTTGCTCTAATCAAGCAGCATCTGTACATTTCTCCCTTATAGAAACTCTTCAGCATAGTGGGAATATCTTTCCACTTGTCATGGCCCCTGCTGAAATTTATCCATACTGACTTGTAGCTCAGGACTAGCGAGCAAAGATCTCTGGCTCTGTATCTTATCGGCCAGTAGCTGCATACTGAGTAAAACAGTAAATTGTTCTGTGCTGTGGATGTTCACAGTAATTTCTTCAGCCATTTAGGACATTTCCTCTTGGGTGGGATTGATAGTTAATTCTATTTTATGAAACAACAACAGTTTTTTAAATTTGTTTCTTGTCTTGAAATCTATTCCACAGTGGTTTTCTCAACAGTATTTCCCATACACTAT
Source organism: Aleadryas rufinucha (assembly GCA_013397815.1). Classification (NCBI taxonomy): domain Eukaryota; kingdom Metazoa; phylum Chordata; class Aves; order Passeriformes; genus Aleadryas; species Aleadryas rufinucha. The sequence goes on from VZTH01014113.1 coordinate 25,775, forward strand.
TGCATTGTCAAACCGGGACTTGGAAGATTATCACTTAAGTACCCCAATTTGTATCTGTTCAGATAGCTACTTTTCTGCTTGATTTGTCTTGTTGTAAAACAGAGGGGAAATCCTGTACTCCAGGTGCATGTATTGAAAGTGGGGAGAATTTCCATTACAGGTTGCATCCACCACCAAGTCTGCATGAATACTGTGTACTATGTAAAGATCTTCAGATTCTTTGCTTCTTGTGTGGCTCCCATTGATCCTGGAATGATTGGTTTCGATTGGATGCTAAGTGGGTGTACTAGACTGGGAAATACTGAGTCACATGGAACGTGTGATAACCTGGGTTTTGATATCTGGGCCAGTCATGGCCTGGTCTCCAGCCCCATTCTTCCTCTTTTTCTTAAACAACTCAGTTAAAAGTCTGCTAAATCTTATATATATGGCTATAAACCCTGAGAAAATTAAATTGTTTCTACAGAGATGTTAACTCATAAACATTTGGAGGGACAAAGACTTTTTCTCTTTGTTTTATTTGCTGCTCAGTAGCTGTGATCAACATCAGATCACGTGATCAATGTTCATATCAACTTATATGCATTTCACTTTGTATTATTTGAGATTTTTTTTTTTTTTTTACTCTGGATCTTTTCTCAAAACTTTTTGTTGTTAACTCCTTCACCTCAAATTAAGTGTGGACAAGAATTAATAAATCATCTGCATATAAAATTACATGGGCTTGGTTAACTTCTGATCTTTTTCATGTGACCACGATGATCAGAAATGTCACCACTTCTGATATTTTTCATGTGATAACACAAGCACAATATGTATCTAGGGCATTGTGAAATCCTTGGGTAACTCAAGGAAAGCAGAGCCACTGACCTTTGAATGTAAAGACAAGCTTGCACCAACAAGTCATAGAAATGTGATTAAAAAGAAAAAAATTGTCATTTTCATTCCCTCACATTGCCTTAGAAGATGCCTCTTTCAGAACCTTTGACATTTTTTTGCTACAAAACTATTTAGTCATTGCAAGACAAAATAGTCCATAGGTAACAATAATCATACTCGGGCAGTGTTGTAAAACAAGTGAATAATTACCTTGACAGAATAAAATCTGACACGTACTGAGCTTCAGCCTTGGGGGCATGTGGTCTGAATCAAAATATTTCACAGATCTGGGCTCTGAGACATTAAATAACTTGAGCATTTTTGTAAGTTCCTCAGAGTGACTCCATTCTGCACTGTATTTTTTTCAGCAACCTTGCTCAATGGTTCAATTGCTATTGTAGCAATCCTCTACTATTGTGAATGATCTCTTAGGTTTTTGTGGGACTACACCTGTGTACAGGTTTGAAAGCAAACCAGTGACTCCAAGTCAGAAATACAATTTAATAGGGAAAAGGTAAAATAAATGCAATAGTACAAAAGCGAACCACTGACAAAGGCAGAATACAACCTGGCACTCTGTCAGTCAGGGTGCTGGNGCCTAAAATTATCTGTGTGTTTAAATGCATATTTGGCTGGGGCCTGTGTAAATAAAATAATATGGTTTGCAATGCCATGATTCAAAGAAGATTCATTCCTAAGAAATAATGGAAAGAAAGTAGGAAAAAAAAAAAATATCTCTGAAAACTGAGTGCTTCTGGAAAAGCAAAAAGAAAAAAGAACTGTGAAGGAGAATGTTATAAAAGTGGAAATAAATTGAGAATTGAAATAAGTGTTGTGGTAACATAATAATATAATTCCAGAAATTAGTGACGAGGTGCTAATAGCTGGAATATGATGGAGTCAGTCCTTCAGGGAATTAACTCTCATGACAAAATCTTGTAAGTAGAAGAACAGGTATATTTCTTATCTTTCTTACCAGAAGTGTATGAAATATGTGACACCAAAAGTGTTTTTTTGAGGCAGCTTTGTCATCATAGAAAAAGGACAGAGTACTCACAATCTGTTAATAGTTTCCCAGTGTTACATACAACAAAATTTTGCTGCCCCTATGATCAGAAACTGAGTCTAAGGCTGCTATTCAGAAAAGAATGAGCTGGGATGGATCACTATGAAAAAAAATGAGGAAAACAGAAGGAAAATTTTCTCTAATAAAAACCATATATTCATTTCCTTTTCTAAATGCAAAGGCGGTGGTTGAACAGGGTTTCCAGGACACTGTAAAAGGCAAAGATGTTAACAGCTGCATGGTGCTTCTGCTGCTTCCATCCATCCACTGCCCTAGGCAATAATCTGTTTTGTCTATGCTCAGATGCAGATGTGAGGTGAATTTTCTAGCAATTCTTTCACAAACTAACATTGAAATCAGTGGATTTTTAGCAACCTGTGTTATATTAGAATCTATGTCCTTGCATATATTCTTATTCTTGAAATGGAAAATGACTGCTGAAAATGCTGTTATGCTGTCTCCCATAATGTATAGGCTAGTGTATGAAACTGTGCTTGCATTCACACACATTAACATATGTCTCTAATTCCATGTTTGGACATGTTCTTGTGTTCAGGAACACTGTTAAGGAGTTACAGGGTAAATTTTAACAAGGTCTTTGTCTATCAAATGCATTTGGGTAAATTTAAGCACACCTACACACATTTTGATACATGCATTTTGGAAGCGCAAATTTTCAGGGAACATTAGTCACCCAAACTTGTTTTTAAAGAGCTTATACATCTCTCTGGAAACATAAATACAACATTAAGTACAGCAGAATTCATCCATGTAAAATCAATGTACTTATGCTACGACGTTGAAATTCAGTATTTCCTTTAGAGGATATATAGTAAACAATTTTAACCTACAAATAACTGTAGAAAATAGTAAATACTAGGATCACCTTGTTCTTTTATCAAAGGTAAAAAAGCAAAGTTGACATATTTTAGAATCAGTTTTGCAAGTGCAAGGCACTTCCTTGTTTTCACTGCAGGTAAATAATATATGAAAAATATTTAGTAATTTTTGTCTAGATTTCTGTTATAGTCTCTGTGATTTGCAGAAATATGTACCTTAGTACTCATCTACATATACTTTTGAAACAGCTGTGGAACACTATCAAGATGATGTGTAACAGGCTATCCAAGGCATAAAGAAAATTTTAATCTTGTTTACTTCTTTTCAAGGTGACAATGTCAAAAAATTTGCTGCTTTTACGACTCATGATGTGAAAATCTCTCTCCCTTTCTAAAAGACCTAGTGGAATTTGAACAAACTTAACATCTATGATCCTTTAAAAGGCTGAATCACTGAAATAGTTAAAAAATAATTATTTTTTTCACCAGAAGTCAGAAAGATTTTACAAGGAACAAGTCGCCCTAGCAACTCTGGCAAAAAGCAGCTGAGGTCAGTTAAAATTACTCTTACAGCTAGATACCTTGTTATTTTAGAATGGTGTCAGCAGCTCTATAGCTTAGGTTCTGCCTTCATTTCTGGCAGAAGCTGCTTTCCTTAGGGGTTATCAGTAATTTGGCCATTTGGAATTGCATCTAAGAGTTGCACCAAAGATTTGGCACATAGGTTGTCATTAGAGATGCTTATTTTTTTGTCACATGAAAAAGTTGAAATTAATGAGTTTTCTTCAGTTCTATGGTAAAATGAAAAAACAGACAATGATTTCTGATACTTTTACAAAAGTGTTAAAAAATAAATAGCTTTCTCTTTCATTGTTGGATAACTGGGGTTTTTTTGCAACCTGTTGAAAGTGTGCACCCTTCATCATATTCAGAAGCACTTAGAAATCAAATAATCATTCGATTATATTAATTTATTGCTTGGATGAGAATTTTAAATACCTCTGGAAGTTATCTGACTTTATAATCACTCATACATATATTTTTGGTTTCTTTTCTTATTGAACATAGCTAAATATATTTTAGCAGTCATGACAAGCAAGATAATCAAGAAATTGTAGATATATAATATAAATAGAATACATAAATACTTAACACAGGTTCAACTTTGAATGACACCAATTAAATATACAAGCTTTTGAAACTTACAAAAGTAGTTTCTGACCTAATAAAAGAAGCTTAATAAAAGGCCTAATAAAAAGAAAACATGAAATATTTGCATAAACTGTACTCTCTCACTTTATCATTCTATATGGAACTAAACTAGCTCTAAATTAATATTAAAAAATTAGGTAAAGCCTAATTTAGGAAAGTTCCTCTAGGCAAGTGACTGGTTCACATGTTGCCTCAAAGATCTTGGGTTATTTTGGAGCAAATAAGTCTGCTTTCTCAACATCTGGTTCTATATATACAATATTTTGTGGAAAGCAACAGCGTAAACTGATAAGAAAAGAATGCCAAGCAATGATCAGGCAGAAAGACATTGAAATAATAATACCACCTATTCTCATTTTCAAACAGCAACCAGAATCACCCACCTTCTTTATGGTTTTCCTGACCTTACAGCTCTTCTTTCATGCAATCGTGACATCAGAACTGGGTCCTAAAGAACCATTTAAATGTCTTAGGAAGAAGTTCAATATCCTAAAATTGATATCCTTTCCTTTGTTTTTTTTCAGATGCTTAAAAGCCATGTGCTGGTTTTAAGTGTTAAAGGGCTAATTTATACCTAAATATGTAAGGAAAAATTAATTTAGTTTAGAATTATTGCTTGTCCAGGACTTTAAATGGCTGCTCTAACACAAACCCCATTTCAACTTATACACATTCTGCTTTTTATCTTCACAGGATTTACTTTAACCTTCTGGAAAATTAGTGAGTTGCTCATTATATCTCTGCATATAATGTACATGCATATATATATAATCATAGGTTCACACACACACGCACACACAGAGCCTACAGATAAGACTTTCAAAATGGTTACTTTAATGAAAAAAGTGATGAAGTAGACTAAAAATGGAAAGAACCATAAAAACATATAAAAAAGGAGATTGAAAGAGACCTCCAAAGGTCACCTAGTCACACATCCTGCTCAAAGCAGGAGCAACTTCAATATTAGCTCAGGCTTTATCTAGGTGAGTTTTGAACACCTTCAAAGACAAAACTTCTGTAAGCTTTTGAAGTAAGCTGTCCCAGTGCTTAACCTCTCACTGGGAAGAATGTCTGTATCCAGTAGGAATTTTCCTTCTTGCAGCCACAGGGTTTTTATCTATTGTGCTTTTTCTGTGTGTGTATGACAAGCGTCTGACTCCATCAGGTTTACAGCACATCTTTAAGTTGCTGTAGAATAATGTGAGCTCCCTGCCCTGGCCTTCTCTTCCTTGGGCTGGACAAGCCTTGCTCCGTCAGCCTCCCTTCACACGTTTTGTGCTTCAGACCCCCGAGCACATTGGTATCCTTTGGCTGGAGTCTCTCCCATTCACTGACATTTTCCCTATACCTGGGAGTCCAAAACTGAGCGCAGTATTCCAGGCAATCTCACATGGGTCAAATAGAGCAGAATAATAATTTCCTTAACCTGTTGGCTACACTCTTGCTGAAACAGCTCAGTTAGTATTTTTGCTGCCAGAGTACATGCTGGCTCATGGTCAACTTATTCTACATGAGGACTTCCAGGCTCTTTTACATAAAAAAAAGCTTTCTGTCAAATCAGTTCTGAGCCTATACTGAGCCATGAGGTTATTTTGATTCAGGAAGGATTTGCATTTTTTCTGCTGCAGAACTTAATGAGGTATCTGTTGGCCTATTCTTACAGTTTGCTGAAGTCTGCATGAATGGCAACACGGCTCCCAACATATCATCATTTCCCCTTGATTTAGTATCACCCAGAAAATTGCAGCTGGTGTATTCCATCCCTTTATCCAGGTGACTGACGAAGATTCTGTCCCTAACAGAGACAGGAAGGATGATATCTACAACTTAAGAAACTGCTGGAAAAAGTAATTTGTATTTTCTTCTTAATTTTATTTGCAAAATGGTGAATATCAAATTTCAAAGTTGTGGGGAAAAAAAACTCCTGATATTAACTTCTCCCATTTGAGAAGATTATTAGAGTAACACAGTTAAATTGTAATAATTTGAACTTATCACTGAAGCAGAAGATTAACAGTAGTTTGTTTAAACAAAGTTCTTTCGGAATGCCTGAACATTGCTATGCCTTCAGTTTTCGGGGACAGAAAAGAACAAACCATTCTTACAAAGAATGAAGGATGAACAGTAAGCAAATTATTTAAAAGTCAACTTAGCATATTTCATCATGAAACCTTTATTTGCATTTTAATTCATTTTGTTTCTCTACTGCATATACAATAATTTATCTTCATCTGAAAGCTGAATCATTTTCTAGTTAGGATATCTGTCAGTTTTGATGATAAACACACAGAACAAAAAAGAAGCAATGAACACAATGCTCCATGTCTGCCAAATCTGTTCATCTCTCTATAATTTTATAAACTAATTTAAATAGATTTTTTCCAAAAATTTAGAGAAAATTTCATTTCTCTAAATCATTGTTTGTTTTGGTTTGCTGTTTACTGTGGTTAGTGATTTATGCTTGAAGAAAAAAACCTTTTCTTGTCAGTGTTCAGCCTTAATGCTTTTGATTTTCTTCATAAGTGCTAACATCCAACATAAATAATAGGAACCTCATATGTTGAATAAATATATCTCTTGGAGGAAACCCTCACATACCCTTTTTTTTTTTCCACATGTAGTATAAACACATTTCTGTATCCTTTTCTTCTCTCCTTATTTTACTGTGTCATCTTGCTTTTTCTTCATTGTCAGCTCTGTTCTGTTCTACTGATCTTTCTCTATTTATCAAGTAAGACTTGCTTAGTCTTCCTAACAGGATCTCTACACCCTTTATCTTCACCTTTTGTCCCACTGGGAAGCTCCAATTCTCTATTGTCTTCTCAGAGGGGTTCAGTCACCCTCGAGCCTGTCTGTTCATCTCTGCAACTTGTTGAAGACTTCATGGTATTCAGGTGGGAAAGGACAGGTACCCTCAGCTTCATTATCTTTACAATAAATAATTAATAGGTAATGTTCTGCCTTTCTCCAGGATTTTTTTTTTCTTCCACTCTAGGTAGAGAATGTACTAAATATAAATGCATATTTTACCTTGAACCTATAATATTAGAGGACTGCAATCTGATGACAGTAGTAGACAATGTAAGGCAAGGGTATTTTTTCCTTATACTGTAAATTTTGTCCTATTTCTGAGATATGATGCCCATACCACAGTATGACAGATAAATATAGTGAATTTTTTCTACAGATCTGTTGTAGCTTTCTTGATGCCTTTACAAAGACATAATGGGATAAAATACAATTTCTTTAAGAGAATAGCTTCTTTAGATTAGCCATAGCTTTGTGTACAGCACTTGTTTTGTGATTGATATATGATATGAAAAACCAATTTCCACTGAAAATACTGAAGATGGAGTGATTGTATCCCAGTTTAAGAAATTTCAGAAGTCTCTCAGGATGATTAAAATAAAAATATGAGATCAAATATGTGAGGTAGGAAATTACAGTTTTCACTTAAGTCCTAATTTAGTTTTCATAGAGAACTAATAGGAGGGTTTCTCCCCTAAATTTATCCATTATAAAATGAGAAGATGGTCATTTATGTTACCTATCTGCTCTCCTAGAATCTTTCTATAGTTAAGTGTAGGTGCAGGCGCACAAAAAAATGTTTTTCTATTGTGTTAAAAATGGGAATCAAAAAAGGTAGGCTTTTATTTTAGCTCTGTGATGAATCCAGAAGTCCTACTTCTTTACAAACCAGTTTTGAATGCGGTGAGTGTTCCTCTAACGAATAAATTATAAAGAATGCATAAATATCTTCTTAGATTTAGAATAGGTTAATTTTGCACTCTATGGGTCTATATAAGAGCACAGTTTTACTGGGTGTTTTTAATATCTCTATGTGAATCAACACATGCAGGTGACCAAGGGTGACAAAAAAAACCCACAGCTGAAATGCAGAGTAAATTTAGTTTATTACCTCGCTGACTGGAGGATCCCAAAGCAACACTGGGAGACAGTGAGACACACAAAATGAGGATGCAGGCCACATCAGGCTAAGTTCAGTCCAAGCAGGTGGCAGGGCTGCTGTTGGCACCCATTTGTAGAAGGCCCATGCATGCACAGTTTACCACCATGATGTGATCTGCCTTGTGCTTTTTATGATCTTTGCTTTGATGCCTCTCCCAACAGGGAGCTCAAACAGCCTGGGAGAGGGCCTCCAAGTCTCTGTAAACACCTGGTGTATGGTTTCCTACACTGGTATTCTCCAGGCCTTGTCATTCCCAGCTACAAGGTCACTTGAGTGAATCTACCCCCTCTTCACCATTCTTCCACATTTAACCCTTTCCTCCCAACAATCTCTTCTTTTCTCAATAAAAATATCTGAAATATTCAGAAAAATGTGTCAAAAACTGTGGGACCTCTCTCTTTTAAAGAAAAGATACAAGGAGAATACATTAAATGGAGTGGCAAAATGCAGTGGGTAGGGCCAATTTCCAGGACAAAAATCAGATGAGTAAATTGAATTTGGACCACTGCAATACTGCATGGATTTTAAAGGTATCAGAAAGCATTTAGAATTAAATCTCTGAAGTAGAGGAAGAGGGTACCATTGGTTGAGAAGTTTTGAGTTCTGCAACAAGTCCATTAGAGTAAGCAGGTAACTTTGGTGAAATCAGAATGTACACAAACAAGAAATTTTCTTTTAAATCATAAAATCTGTAACATTTTTATCTTGTAGATTTGCAACAAGTATAGTCACATTTAATCCATTTAAAAGTGTTTTATTAAATCTTATGTTTACCCCTCTAGAACTGTGGGTGGAATTTCATTCATTTCTTACAGAGGGAAAAATTTTAGAAAAATTAATGTATGAACTCATCTACATTTGAGCTGATTATCTAGACTCTGTTTATAGTAAGTGAAGTAAGGTGACATTCATCTCTTTTTAAAATAGATTATCTTGTGGATTAACCTTGGTAGGCAGCTAAGATACACACAGCCGCTTACTCCTCCACAGCAGGATGGTGGAAAGAGTCAGAAGAGTAAAAGTGAGAAAACTTGTAGGTTGAGATAAAGACAGGTTAGTAGGAAAAGCAAAAGCTATGTGCACAGGAAAGCAAAATAAGGAATTCATTCAGCACTTCCAATCAGCAGGCAGGTGTTCAGCCATCTCCAGGAAAAGTAATGGTTACTTGGGAAGACAAATGACATAACTCTGAACACCCCTCTCCTTCCTTCCTATTCCCCCAGCTTTGCACACTGATCATGAAGCCACATGGTACAGGATATGCCTTTGGTCATTTGAGGTCATCTGTACCACCCAGATATACTCCCAACTTCTTGCGCACTCCCAGACTCCTCACTGATGGGGTGGGGTGAGGAGCAGAAAAGGCCTTTACTCAGTGTAAGCACTGTTCAACAACCATGAAAATATCTCTTTGCTAGCAATGTTCTTTTCAGCACAAATGCAAAACCTCTATGAAGAAAACTGACTCTATCCACTCAAAATTAGTGCAGATGATTAAATAAGCTTTCCCTGAAAATATTTATATCAATTCAGTTGCTACAAAGGAGTTTCCAGAGATTCCCTCAGATGTAGACACATACAGTATAGATACATAAAGTTAAATGACATTAATTCCACCCATAATATCTAGTCATCAAGCTTCCTTATTAACCAATGGAGACAAGTAATTACATCAAAAACTAAATTAATCTCATTCTAAAATAGGTGTTTAAAACAGGTAGGCTAAATTATACCCTGACGGTATAAATTATTTGCTTCATATTGTTTGCTCAACTTTCATTTAAACCAGAGGATGAATCCTGACTTACAAATTAATAAAAAAACCGGATAAAACCAGAACAACCCACTAGGAGCTGCCATCACCTGTGAAGGTCTCACACTGACTAATTACAGAGTAACACTTTTTGTTAATAAAATTGTGGCAGGTTAAGGTTTGAGGACTGCCAGTGACAATATCTGACTGATGTTACAACCTGCCCCTGGGGTGGGTAACCGAGGCTCTTGTTAATAGATCCCTTGGGGCAGATTAGTGTAAAACAACACTGAATGATCAGTGTTTATATCTATATATAAACATATATATATGTGTGTGTGTGTGTGTGTGTGTGTGTGTGTGTGGCAAGTTTATTTTACAGCTATTTCGTTGCAATGGAAAGGACGTATGTAGCCATTTTGGTTATTACCTATAGAAATATTACAAGTATAAAAATATCACTTAAGAAAATCTATAGGAAAAAGGGAAGAAAAATAAAGAATAAGAGCAGATAGCAGAGAGGAAAGATATCACCACCCATGCATCCAGAGACAAGACTTGATTGTTGCCACGTAGAAGCCCACTGGTCAAAGTAATAAGCCCAGTCTTTGTCCATCAGTGGTGAGGGAAGTTCAATGGGTTAATATAGGTTCAGGTTCTGGTGGGAACACCCAGGCCCCACCCCTGGTGGGGAGTTTTGCACCTGAACCTTATCAGGAGGGTGAACACTGGCATGATAAAAGACCATTATCTCACCTTACAGGATCTGCTTTTTACAGGCCTCTTCCCTTATCTGGCTCAAAACCCAGCTTGTTGCTAAATATAGGTCAGTTTGTCATGGTCATCCTCCAGCAGCGCTGCTCACACTCTCTGCACCTGGGCTGTTCTTGTGCAGACCAGAGGGTTTGCCACCAGGCTCCCAAATCTCTCCTCCTCCCCTTGGCTGGGGGTGCAAACCTGGTCTCAGCAACGCCCCTGGGGCTTTTGTAAAAGGCTGATTGTTTGAGTCATTAACCTTTAACATTTCGATCTCTCACAATTGGAAGAACCTATTCAAAGCAATATGCTAAGAAGCTGCAATCTCAGTTTTGTCTCCCTTAGATTGTGTGTAGGAAGTCAGCCATACTCACTGCAATGTCTTTTTATTACAATGTAATTTTACACCCAGACTTTTCCCACACACAGCTACAAAAGTACTTTAAAACAGTGACAATATTGTCACCATTAAATCTGATTTGCACTGTAAGGGGGATCTGCATTTTTCCATAATCTGTAATTTGGACTTTTCAGGGAAAGTTTGGGTTGTTCTCATTTGGTTTTTGGTTTTTTTGTTTGTTTGTTTTTTTTTTTTAATAGCGCCTTATTTATTTAATTAGTTATTTCTCTATTTTAATTAAAATAAAGACTTTTACAGTTTTAAATTTAAAATTTCCCTTTGTGATCATGTGTCTCAAAATTTCTGTGCTTCTTTTTCCTCATTTGAAGGATAGATTCCATGATTTCTGAAAAACAGTATTTTTGTAAAGGTTTTTTGAGGTCTTGAAATGAAGTGACTGGGAATGTTATTTATTAAAAATTGAAATTTGACTCATCGAGTTATAAATTAAACTTCATGAGGTTATTTCCCATGAAATTTTAAAAATACATTAAAAACATCTCACAATAACTGAAAACCAAGAGAATTTTGATCTCTGTCTCTTCCATTTTATGTTCCCTATGATTGGTGTTGCCATCTTCTGTGTGGCGGTTGAACAATGTGCTCAATGTACGATCATAAGAGCAGAAAAGAACACCATAGCATAAGAATAAACATCAGAGGTCTGTTCAAAGGTCTGTCTAACTTAGAACTCTGACTCCAAAACTGGATGACAACAGTAAAATAGGAGCATATAGAAACAGAGTATTAGGATAAGGTAAAGTCTTGGTGATACTTCTCAGAAAGTTTCCCAACCACCAACAGTCTGCATCTGAGAAACTTGCAAACAAAGTTTCCTAAGTTTTTAGTATCTTTTGATGGTTTTCCTTTGCTCAGGGCTGTCCATTATCTCTTGAATATCCATCAAGCTTTTTAAAGCTTCTGTGGCAAGAAATTATACAACTGAAGTCTTAATTTTATAAAAAAGATTCCTCCTTATGTTTATTCTGTATCTACCATATGCTAGTTTCATTCATTTGTATTTTGGGAGAGACAGTAAACAACTGTCTTCTTCATGCCATTCACAGTTTCAAAGATGTCCCTTTTTGTTTATTCCATCATTCATTTATGTTATTTAATCCTTGCCACAATCCCTGGTCACACTTGCTCTTCTATGCACTTTTTCCAGATCTTATGGGTATTTTTCAGCTATAGAAAGAGGGGAAAGAAATTATATCTGCTCTCAGTAATCAGAACATGCATTACCACAAATATGTGTAGTGGCATAGAAATGTTCTCCAAGTCCTTTCAATATAATTTCTACTATTCCACTTGGTATTCTTGACTGCTTCTGGGCATGGATCCTTCTTCAGGTTTTTCATTCCAGGAACAAGCATTTTCACTAGTGTTGAAGATAAAAGTGCATGTTTCAACACATAAAATTTAGGACTGAGTCCTGAATTCTGATGTTTTAATGCCACTTTCTGAATTAAGTCACTAGAGATTCAGAAGAGTTTCAGTTTGAGAGCTAGGGTAAACTTTTTTTATTGTAAAACCCCTTCTTAACTGACAGTAGAAGTCAGTGTAATAGTATAATTGCATATCATCATTTCAAGGAATTTAAAGATTTTTTGCTAATTAGAATGTAATTATTGTAGCTTACAGAGTTTGAGAAGTGTGTTTTCCCAAGGTATCTTCTTTTAATTTATCAAGATTTTATTTTTTAATAAGAAAAAAATAAAGATCTATAGGGACAAAATGTTAAATAATGTAAAATAATATTTTATTGGAAATTATTATTTTAGGCAATAATTTCACATGTATCAAATAATAAACACTATTGATTTATATTTTATTATGAAAACTGAAAATTTAATGCTGTATGTGTTCAACTTGCAATGAAGGTATTTACAGATCATAATGAAATGAACCAATCAAGAAAATGATCAATGCAGCTTCCCAGTTTTTAATAACATCAACATTTTATTGCTGAAATAGCTAGCCTTATGGTAAAACCCAAATCATAGATCATTTTAAAGTTATAACAGAAGAAGTGAGTAGCAGAGCTAGACTCCTTTCCTTATTCATCTCCAGAATCCACTTTAGTTGTCCCTTTTCGGTTAGGGTTTTTTCTGATGGATGGATACAGTAAAAGGTCAATCGATTTCTGTGTAAACCTGAAAAAAATATTCATTAACAAACACCGTTTTTGTATCACTTTTATAAAATTTAGTCATCAGGAGAGAAGCTTTGGAGATTGTTTTATGAAAAGCATGAGGGTACCTATCTAAACAAAATGGTCGGTAGAGTTCTGCAATGGATGTGTACTGCTGTTGAATGCTGCTTAAAATGTGCCTTTAAAATTATTATGCACTTGTACTTTTGCATTCACATTTCTAAATATAATTTTATCAAAACTGTGATCTTTATCTGACATGAATTTTGTTAGCACTCTCATAATAGCATCATTGCCTTTCCCAAAAATTTGATGTGTCATTTAGAACAATTTGTACTCATTGATACCTTAATACCAAATATTCAACTTAAAATTATGCTTGCAACACTGAAATGCACTACCTCTTTCTGGTTTTGTGCCTGTAGAAATACTTGGACTCTGTTATTAAAATAACGTTGCAGAAATGAAGTTATTTGATTGTATGCAAAATTGCACAATCATTATTAGAGATCTCAAAAAAGCCCAAATTTTTGCAAATATCTCATAATTTCAGCTTGATAAAGATGTATAACAGAAATATTTCACTTTTGTTTTAATTCACATCAGTCAAGCCTCTGCTCAAAAATCCAGAAACCTTGAAGAATTTAATTTCTAATTTGTGATAATATGTGTACAGTCTTTTAGAAGTGCAAAGTATCCTCTACAGAGAAAATTAACTTAGTGAAAGTACAAGTTTAGCATTTGTATGTGGACATTTTGGTCCAATTACACTTCACTGTTTTTTTGCATTTTACTACAATACACTAATATTCTCTTCACCAAGGCAATCCAAGTTCCTAGTATTACCATATATTTTCTGTGTGACTCTTAAAAAACTAAAAGGACTGTAGACCACAGTTTCTCCATCTGTAAAATAAGGTAACTTCCTAAAAAGAATATTATTCAACAGTAAACAAAGTTTTTAAGAGCCTCTGATGAAAGCACTAAGCAATAGCAAAGAACAACTATTTCAATTATTACTCAGCCCTAACTAAAAAAAAAAAAAATCTGCTTTCCATTTGTAACTCAGATTTATTTTATGCACTAGTAAAAAGCTGAATCCAATCTAAATATTTTCTTACTTAGAAAATGTATGTGACAGCTTTGTGGTATGAATCCTGTCACTTTCATTATTTGAAAATTATGTGATCTATCAGTAGACAGGATATCTTGCATAGTTCACCCTTTACTACACTTGTTTTGACTGCTTTGATATTATTGGTAATTAGGAGTGCAATGCTGAATTATAGAAATATTAAGCAAACATAAAAGCTACCGACTGGAACATTTTATGATGGAGAAAACAACTCTGAGCTTTCAGAAAACTGTCTTAAGTCTGTCTAGCATAATGCCAAGTGATGAAGTACTCAGTTAATGAAATGTCAAATTAAAGATGCCTATTACATGATTTATATAAGCTTCTGTACATTGAAGGTGGTTTTGGGGTTTTTTTGCTATTCACTTGAAACTGACTGCAATTAGCTCTAAATAGCTGATGATACTGCAAAATGTTTGAATTTGGAAGTAAACATCTTTAGATTTCTAATTGAGTAATTGTGTTGTAGGGATCTAAATATCACAGAACTGTTGAGGATGGAAGGGACTTCTAGAGATGATCTCATCCAAACCCCCTGCTCAAATAGGGTCACATAGAGGCTGTTGCTGATGACCATGCCCAGAAGGCTTTTGAGTATTTCTAAGAATGGGCATTCCACAATCTCTGTGGGAATCCTGTACCTGGTCATCCTGACCATAAAAAAAGGTATTACCTGATGATCAGAGAGAACCTCCCATATTTCACTTTGCACCCTTTGCCTCTGGTCCTGTCATCACCACTGAAAACAGCCTAGCACCTTCCCCTTTGCACCCTACGTTCTGGTATTTATAAGCACTGATAAGATCCCCGCAACTTTTCTCCCCACTGGAGAGAAACAAAGGAGGCCTTCCAAGGAGTTCTAGAAAAACAAAAGAAAAGCTAGTATAAGCCACCTTTTTCTGAGGCTACATTCTTTGACCCCAATATATTTTTGCCAAATGAACTTCAGGATGGCTTTATCATAGCTGAGTCTGTCACTTCTGAGGTCAGTTCTGACATATCACTGTAATTACATCATTTTCTATATTTGATATCAGCAAAAATAAGATTCCCTTAAATACAGGACGTGAAAGGTCACTTTCATCCCCCTCTGCTCTCTTTTTCCTCTCTTCTTCCCTCCTTCTCTCCTCCTTGACCCTGAAGCTAGGCCACGCTTCTCAGCCCTGTCCTCATATTCCAGACATGTAGCAAGGCCTCTCCTCCCCTACAAAATGTTCTCAGCTTTGAGAAACTGCGGCACGTATCCTCACTGAGGATCAGAAGTTGAAGGTTATTCCAAAGGGAATTGAGTTGAGAAAACAAGCATATGCTATGAAGTACAAAAATGATTCATTACTGCCATTGAAAATCATCAGAAAAAAGCAAATTAATAATGTACTGTTGCCAAAAATAAGATAAATTCAATAGCTTCACCTCAAGATGTAAGGGCATGGCTGAAGGCACTTTAATTGCCTAGTGTAGATAAAACCTGTGAGGTCAATGCAAGCAAGGCATTGAAAATGCACAGGGAAGCAGAAAAGATGAGCAACCTTATACAGAATGGACTGCAGTCATCACTGCCAGGAAGCGAAAAAGATGGGAAATAAAAGATGAGTAAATAAGGCAATATGTAATTGAATCTACGTCTAGATTCTTTACATATATTCTATTACCCATTTTATTTATCAGGAAGCAGACAAGACGTCCAATGGGAAATTAGGCAGAAAAGAACAAGACATCCAGTGGGAAACCAGGCAGATAGTTCTGGTCATTTAATAGGCTTCAAGGGTGTGAAACAATTGTCAAGGCAGTGGTTATGTCATGCACCCATAGCCAAGCTCAAGGACTTATGTGGCTCCAAGGACAGTGGCATAGTAATTCTGTGCATATGAACCCTGTTAGAACAATCTGTAAGTGTGTTAAATAATGGCAATGGCCCAATATGAGCAGTGCCCACCTAGGAAGATGAAAGTGTAAGTGTAGCATGCCCTAGACACTAAGTATGGGAATGACAGTAGGGTGGTGGAAGGTAATATTCAGATACGTTGTTGAAGCCACAGAACAACAGAATCCATTAGCAATTATGAGCAAAATGTATGAGTATTTCCTGGACAAGTGGGAGTTGTGCAGGATCATGTTCTCAAGGATAAAACTGTCTTTTTTCTGGCAAGTGACACAGAAGTTGCTGAATGAATTGCAGCAGTGGTGCACAACCGCATATCAAGGCATCCTTCATGCTGAAATGCCTCACTGCACAATCCCTAACAGAGTATTTAGAAAGTACATAGCTCCCCTTAACTACATCTCCCACTGTACTGCATCTTTGTCAGATGGCTGCCTTCATCTTCTGGACTATTATGTTCAGCACTATGTCCTATCTTAATACTGTTAATAACTGCTACCGTGTTAGTCTTTCCATGGTTAAAACCACATTGTGGTGCACTGGTTACAGCCTAAAGAGCAGGAAGTATGCATTACAGCCAAAGAGATCGTTGAACTCTGAAGTATCTTAGAGCAGATTACAAGGTGGGCAGACTACCCTGGAGGACTGACCAGGTTACAAAACTTAGTGCTGAGAGAACAGTGTCTTTGGCCAGTGTCCTGAAGAGCAGTGATTCCCTTGGGGAAATCAAGTAGTGGATTGATGCACAATGTCACAGATGCCTTAATCTTTGTAATGCTAAGAACCATTCTATTTGCAATTCAGTGGTTTGTTTTTCACTTACATCTGAATAGCCCTTGACCTAAGCTATTGTGGCTGTATTTTTCTGAAACTTTTGTGGCAGTGTTTTTCCCTTGTTGCTTCCGTGCATACTTATGAGTAGCTGTCTAGTAAAAAATTAGTTGAGTCTATCAAGCCTTCTCTTAACAAGCTGTTTCCTGCTGATTTTTAAAAGATGCCAATAACTTCTTATGTCTACTAAAATGCATTGAAAAATAAAACCATGTGAATATTTTAAAAAACTGAATAGATGTTCTATTTTGTTGTGTTCTACCTTGATTTTCTTTTCTTTTTTCGCTAACCCTTTTATATGTCTCTATCTTTTAGAATTTCCCTCAGTCATCTTTAAAATGGTCATGTGTCTTGTCTGCAAAAAGTTGTTTTCTGGATTAGGGGACCAGTTTGGAAGCATCTTTTTTTATCCCCTTAATCATGAGGTAACGGGAGACATCAAAGCATCAAATGTGTGTATTTCTGTTCAACACATGAAACCTCCTTGGAACCATTTATGTATTTGCTTATCTCAGAAATATGATTACACTTATTTTTATCTGACTATGCAGTTTCAAAGAAATGGGAATTTTGCTCCCTTACACCTGTTCTTCCAGAAGACTAAAGTCAAATTGAAACACTGACATGAAACCCTTGCTTGGGAATATGTGATTTTGGGTTTTGGTGACTGCTTGGGTACAGATGAGAAAATAATGACCTACTCCAGTAATTATTATACATAAGCATAATTTTACTATTCACGTATTAAGAGTTTCAAAGCATTTGTTATTGGGATGCAAAACAGGTCTGTTCCTCTTTTGTCCAGACCAGGAGAGAAAATTGAGAATTAAATAGTTGCAAAACAGCCTTTGCTGCTGAAGTACAGTATTCCTAAAAGCTGCCAGGTCATAAAAGGTTATTGTCCTGTTTTCATGATACGTTAGATGTCATTCTTGTTTCAAGAATAAAAGTGTTTATGGAAGACGTATGCTCACAGTCCTTATTATATGATATTGTTTTGGAACTTCAATTTATGCACATACAGTATACATACATATTGATTTAATTCTAGAAAATCCATACACATTTTCTGGGCTAGTGTTTTCAATATGTTATGTTTTGACAGTTGGCAACAAGTCAAATTTGGGTTTTAGTGGTTCTTAGTTCGTAAAGCATCAACATCCTGTTAACTGAATTCTGTATCTCAGAATGTTGATGTGAAACAATTTCTGACCTCATACTAATTTGCAGAAGAATGAGAGTTCTCTCTCTAAAGGTATGAAATTAATACATAAACAGGTAATGCGGAATTTCAAAATCACATTTTCCTCCATAAGTACGCGTCCAAGTGACTTCAATGAAGTGCATATTTGACTAATTGCATTGAAGGATTTAAAAAGATAGAAATATACAAAAAAACTTCCTTACTGTGCACAGTTGTTTTTAAAACTCATCTAAAAAGCTTACAGGCATTTAATATTATAGCTGAATTTCTCAGCTGTCTTTAGATATTGTGTGGGTGGACTGAAAGGAAAAAAAAAGTAATTAGCTGCTTTATTTTTCCTGACTTTTAAATTGTGGATTTCTTTTTATTTCTCAATATGTCCTTTATGACTAACACCCAAGGATAAATTCTATCGATTAGAATTTTGTCCTTTAGGTGTCATAGAGCAGTGAAGATCACCAAAATCTTTGAAATCTCTACAGAAAAATCAGCACAATTTCACACTGACTGTTTTATTCACAATATTAGTGAAAAATAACAGTCAGTTTGAAGATTTTACACTGGGAAAAGTTTATTTAAAAAAAGTATTATGGAGACATGTAGAATTAAGATTGAAGATTAAAAAACTAAGCTAATATTCTTAAAATGACAGTAGACTAGCATGAAATAAACAAAATTACACTAGCATGAAATAATCTCTGCTGCGTAGGAGGTGAGATCAGATGATCTAATGGTTCCTTTTGACCTTAAATCTGTGGTATTATGAAATTTCCCATCTTGTCTCAGTGTAGAATCTTTTGTTGGAGAAGCAGTATGTTCAGCCAGAAACTACAGATCAGATGAAGAAGGCGGCTCTGTCAGGGACAATAGAAATGAGGTTTGGGGAATCTAATCCAATACATCAGAAGTGTTAGAAAAGTTGTGCGTTTGAAACTGGGGAGAGTAAATGGCAGGAGTGAAGGAGGACTTTGTTAAAGGGAGGAATTAGAAAGTTCAGCCACGTTAAATGATCTAAACGCAAGTTGTCAAGAGTTCTCTATTCCTCTTGCATCTTTCATAAAGTACATGCTTCCTTTCTCAGCTTGCTGTGCTTGCCTCCTTGTTGCACAAACATTGATGTGATTCCATTCAATGTTTACCTGTGCTGTGTATAACCTGGGATGTGCAAGTAAATTGATTAGCCCTGCCACCTTACACAGTCATCATCCAACTCAGTAAAGAAGAGCCTGTTTCTTGTGTAATCCATCTGTTTCATTGGCTGGCAGCTCCCTGCCATGGCAGAAATCCAAGGACTGGCCAGGTTTACAAAAGAAAGAAGAAAGGTTTACAACAAGCATGCTACCTGAGGTTATGACAGACGTGACAATGAAAATTAAGGGCTTTCTGTGAGATGTGATCACATTAGCACTGAACTATTCAATGTGCCTATTGTGATGAGGATCATACTGTTTCATGTTTAGTATTTATTCCATGGTAACTATGGCGTCAATATTCATCTCTCATCAGTAAATGGTAACTGTCAGTATGCATGTGGTTTGGCAAAGAACTTGATAGACTTCTGTGACAGACAAGCATTTCCTATCCCACTGAGAAGCAAGTTCTTAACAGAAAGGCCCAAAGATTCACTAAAGACATTGGGAACAGAAATCTGAACTGGAGTTGAATGCCAGTATAAGCAGGATATTCCAGGCTGCTAGCATAATTCCTGTCTTCACAAAAAAATGGCTTTCATCTTGAAGCCAGTTCAGACAAAGGCAGATAAACTTCCAATTTATGGAAAGACACAAACCACTTTTTTTTTCTTTTAGTCCACCCACGTAAAGACAGCTGAGAAATTCAGCTAAAATATTAAATGCCTGTAAGCTTTTTGGATGAGTTCAAAAAACAACCGTACACAGTAAGGAAAATTCTTTTTTTGTAATATTTCTGTCTTTTTTAATGCCACAATGCAATTAATCAAATGTTCACAGTTTAGTTGTTACAGGTATTACTTCAGAAACTTTTTGTCAAGTTAACAGCAGCTTTGATGAATTCGAGCAAGTTGTTTTGAAAGGAAAACCAGAACAGACGCTGTGACGGAAAACTCCTTTAAAGTTTTGTGCTCAAAGTACCCAGCTTTATATAAAAGGTCACTATCACCCCTCAGCAATTTATGTATATTGCCACATACACTTCACTTTCTGTAGATCAAAAGGTAGAACATGGGCACCTGTATACTTACAGTAGGCACTTCTGCGCCTGCAGGATGATCACATGCTTACAAGTTTAGTCATCTATATGTTTAGACAGTTTTGAACTGATCTGTTTTTATAGTGTTTACTGAGTTTTAGGCAGTTATGCCCAATGTGACTAATGCTATTTGTCTTCTTAATAGAAAATAGCAGTCATTAAAAGCAGAGCTTCTCTGAAACCTTTAGACCAAAAGATACAGCTAGACACCAAGAAGCATCTGTCACACATTGGTTCTGGTTGTATTGAAAGCATTGTTTGATTCTCATCTCTTTACGATAGGACACATATTTTCAGTATGTTCCAGAAAAGAAACAAGTAGATCAAAAATGCAAATAAATATTTGAGTATTACATCAGGTGCCTTCTGTTCCCTGGAATGACTGGCTATCTATCAGCAGTTGGTACATTTGCCAGACTCATTGTGTAGTTTGGCTCACTGGATGCTAATAAAAATGTAAATCCTCCATGGAAATCCAAAGTCACTGGCATATTTCAGAACTTGCAGCAGTCTTATGCTTACTATTTTATACTTCCACTACTTAACCTGTAGCCTTGTACATGCAGCCCAAGCTTTCTGAAACTTTTTGGTAATGCAACAGATACAGAAAGAGGCACCTTTTCCTCCATTAAGTATCAGGGAATGTATAATCATGACGGCTGAATTTGTGCAATCCTGCAGCTGAAAATACTCATAAAATACCTCAGTGCATGTTGCATTGTGTATGTGTTTGCAGTAAAGGTCATTGTCACAGCTCAGTAAATCACACTGTACACTCACTTTTTCCCCCCAGTAGCATAGTACCTCATACTACCTACCATACTACTTGCCGGCATCCTGTACAGACAATTTCTTATTCAAAGCCTATTCTGGGAAGCAAAAAGACAGGAACATTATAATAGCTTAGGTTAAAAATCATCATAATGTACAATTATTTTATGTATGTACAGACTGGGGAAAGAGATGCTGAAAAGCAGCACTATGGAAATAGACCTGGGGGTCCTTGTTGATGAAAAGTTGAATGTGAGTCAGCAGTACCCTGGCAGCCAGGAGAGCCAACTGGGTCCTGGGCTGCATCAGGCACAGCATGGCCAGCCAGGCAAGGGAGGGGATTGTCCCACTCTGCTCTGCACTGGGGTGGCCTCACCTGGAGTTCTGGGGGCAGTTTTGGGTGACACAGTATAAGAAAGACATTAAATTGTTAGAGAGCATCCAAAGGAGGGAGGGACATGAGGATGGTGAAGACATACAAATAGTGGATGAGGTCACTTGGTCTGTTCAGCCTGGAGAAGAGGAGACTGAGGGGAAATCTGATTGCAGTCTACAACTTCATCATGAGGGGAAGAGGAGGGGTGGACACTGATCTCTTCTCTGCGGTGACCAGTGACATGTCCCAAGGGAATGGCCTGAAGTTGTGTCAGGGGAGGTTAAGGCTGGATATTAGAAAAATGTTTTTCACGCAGAGAGTGGTTGAGCACTGGAACAGGCTCCCCAGGGAAGTGGTCACAAAACCAAGCCTAGCAGAGTTCAATAAGTGTTTGGAGAACACTCTCAGGCACATGGTGTGGTTCCTGTTGATGTCCTGTGCAGGGCCGGGACTTGGACTTCGATGATCCTTGCGGGTCCCTTCTCACTCTATTATTTTATAATTCAATAGTAGTCAATAGTAGTCCACTGGGTGAATATATAACATATAATAGTATATTAGTTCACTAATATGAACAGGAATGTCTTTATCTTATGGTCAATATCCATGTTTGCACTGGGGAGATCTTGAGATGATACTTTTGTCAAGGGCTGGCAAGTGCATGTATGTAGACTTCTACGATATTTTTTGTCCTTGCATATAACAGCTTCTTCCATTTTTTTTACTAGATATTGATCACTGTGATAGCAGCTGAATATTTCTATAGAGTGGCTGAAAAGTAGAGAATACCTAAGAACTAAAACTTCTCATGTTTCAGTCATCCTATATGTATTATAATAACCAGGAAAGTTTCTTGAACTCTGTTCTCTGCGAGGCCACTGCTTCATAATTCCATAGAAGATTTGACTTTTGCTTGACCTTTTCAAAAAGTTACTTGCTTCTTTTTTATGAAACTTAGTGAAATCACTTGAAGAACTGAAAACATTAAGTCAAATAACTCTATCTTTCCAAATATCTACAGTTAATGGCAAGAAATTGTTTTTTTTCTAAAATCAAAGTTTGTCACAGTTGCCTCTGATTCCTATAGAATAAATGTGTGTTTTGCTAATCATTTGACTTTTCTAGTGAATTTGAAGGTTTTTTGTTCCCTTCAGGTTTGATTCTATCACTTTGGATTACAGCTACTTCAGTTTTTATCACCTGACTATTTGCCTAACTAAACAGAGCATTAATTATACCAAATGGATTATAATATTATTATTATTATGGCAAGTGTGGTATAACTGGAAATAGTTAAATGGTATTGGTGAAAGACTACAGGAAAAAAAAAAGGAAAAAATCAGGCTTTGTTCTAACTCTCAAAAAGAGAAATAATGGAGATAAGCATAGCCTTTGAAAGCAAAAGTTTAAGAAGCTTTTAAAAAGTTTCCACCTGTGTATGAAAGTAAAATTATAGAAAAAAAACCCAAACAACAATTACTGTGTGTCTTTCAAGCAATAGTGAAGAACATGCTTCGAGTGCAGTATGTACAAATACAAAGGTCACCACTCTGAGTGAGAGGTCTCTCTTCTTCTGGAGATTGACAGCCATGGTGGAGCAATCTAAGACAGAACAATATTTTCAAGACTGAAAAACAAGAATTTATTTGAATTTTAAAGTACTACTATATCAAGAAGGAGAAAAGTTCAGTTCTTAGTGCAAGAAAAATCTGTAATGCAAACCAGTCAGGAAGTTTCCCTTCAAGGCAAGTAGTAAAAAAACCCCATTCCATTGTATTCTTACAATGATGAAAAAATGTATTGTGAGTATCACATCTGTAAGAATGGGTTTAGTGAATATGACAGAGTGATTATTTCTTCTTGTCACACCACTTATCTTGCCATCTGTGAATATAAATTATAAATAGACTGACACTGAGGTTTTCCTTCTAAGTCTTCCTACATTCCTCACTGCAGTAGCCACCAACTTTCTTTATCAAAACTGAACTACCTTTTTTCTTTTTTCTTTTCCACTGCTAAGATATAGTGCACCTAAATGACTTTCTGTTGTGTTTTTGTGACAGATCATGTATCTAAATATGTATTTAGAAAAAAATGAGTAAAAATATGTATAAAGAGAGAAAAAAAATATTTTCTGTGTCAGTGAGAGTCCACCAAAATTCACTTTTAGATTTACATCACTACAAATTATTTTCCCTTACGACTGTGGCTGATTGTTATTTTTCAGTGAACAATAAATGTGTATTTCTTATTCTATTTGTATTTCTATTTCAGATGGCTTTCATTTGTAGCAGGGAAATTCTCTTTTTCTTTAAGAGAACCTAAATATTAAAAAAAACCCAAACAAACACTTGTAGCTCTTGAAATACATTTTTTGATATTTTTTCATTAGTTTATATCCTTATGGAGATGTTTCATAAAGGTCCTGGAGAAGAATTCGTATGACCTGAATTTCTCATCTTCGGTAAGGATGACTATGTACCAACTGGTCTTTCTTGGATTCTTTTCTGTAAAAGAGCAATGGCATTTTTGGGGTTAACTGCATCTTATCACACTGCTGAAGACAACATAGAGGCTCAATTCAATTGTCTAGATGTAGGCACCTTGTGATTTCTAATCCACATTACAGTCTCTAGACTATCTGCTCAAGAATGGTGGGGAGGAATCAGAAACACACTCTCGAAGAGGCAGAAGAGAAACTAGAAGAACTAGCCAAGTGTCTGCAATGGTGCCAGAAACCTAGATTTAAGCAGCAAATGGAGCTCAGGGACATAAGCTCTCATGTAGGTATCTACAAATGTTTACGCTTAGTCAGAAGAGTCATATCCCCTTACAGACACAGTTGTGCTTCATAAAGATGCTTCTCACCATGGAATGGAGTGGGTTGGTTTTTTTGCTGTTGGTTTATCAATTTTCTTCCGTCTGATTTCTTGTCTATAGATCCCTTAAAGTTACACCATATGGTAGATGGTTGAAAAGGGTGAGGAGTGAGCTTTAGAACTGCTTTTATAGTCAACCTATTCTTGACTAGTCCTTGACAGGATGTCTGACATAGTCACACCAACATATATAGCTCACTCCCTCACAAAAATGGAAAAGGGTTTCCTCAGAGGACAATCTTCAGCCAGGCTTGAATAATGTTTGGCAGAGCTCTGCATCAGTCTAACTCAGGATTAATGGCTATTCCTGTGTGCAGTGCCCATACAAGGTAAAAGAGATAATATGTTTCTGAGGGCGTATGTGTGCTACTGTGTGACTCAATTAATTGAATGTACATGTAACAAACTAGGAATTTTTTAGGGACAATTGATTCAAATTTCAGATTTTTTTGAGCTCTGGAAGTATCTAACATCAACAATATTATCACTATTTCTCCAACATGTATTCATCTGGGCTTGTCATGGTAATTCTTTTATATTAAATAAATGTGCAGTAGTCTTCATTGTTTCATAATGTTGATTTATTAGTTAAGTCCTTTATTAATTTTTGAAAATTTCTCTTCAAATGTAGAAAAAATCTTGCACTTTTGTGTTTTTGCTGTTCCTGCATACTTGCTTAGTTGAGAAATAATGGGAATACTATGTGTATTACTTTAGAGGGCCAAAAGGAATATGATGAGTAGACGGAAGAGTAAGACTTATTTCTGGTAGTTATTACTTAGATGTTTTTTTGTTAAAGACAGGTGTGACTACAGAAGACATCACAGCCTGTCAGAAAGTGCAATTATTTTCAAGTCTGAAAGTTTGCTTATTCTTCCTCATACTCCAAATATGCTGCTTGCAATTTATTTCAAAGGGTGAATGCTTCACAACAAAAACATGACAGAAAAAGGTTAGAAATGCAAAGTGCTAAGACCTGGCATATCTACTTAGTAAAAGCAGAATTAGAAATTTAGCTGGGAACCTGCATATTTGGAGTGCTAAGGCTATAGAAAACTACCCTTGCAGATCTTCCTCTCACATCTTCTGAGGATGACTAAGCACTGCAGAGGTGGCTGTATAATAGCAGTAGGAGTGGAAGGATTTTGAATGCTAAAGCAAATACTGTTTGAAATGTCAGATAGGAACCTCTAAGATGTCTCTCTTTTGCCTAGAGGTAGGCATTCCTATGGAAAAGTTTGCACTTATTATTCATGAAGCACATTGTTGAGTGTTCTGGTTTTGAAGCACATCCAAAGCATAGCATTGTACCAGCTACTATGAAGAAGGTTAACTCTATCCCAGCCAAAACCAGCTATGAAATTACAGCTTTGTAAGGAGCACTGTGGAGGCCCTTACAACTGCATGATTATAGTGGGTGAAAGTTTCCCGTGACTTATTTTTTGCTGATGGTAACTAAAGCATGAATAATTGCCTTAGAGGAGTATTCTTGTTGAGAGATAGATGAGCAACAGTCATGCATCCTCATATTCTCATTTCATCATAGGATAAAGGAGTAATAAGAATTTCATAGGAATTTTTATTATGATCAACTCTATCACACTGAGGCTAAAGAGGAAGATCCATGGCTACTTTTTCTTCCATTAGTTAGTATAAGAACTAATTAAGTCTTGTCTCTTGGATTAGAATTTTGGGGTTACAAAATAGAAGGAAACCAAACACCCCATTTGTTCACTCCTGTTCCAAAGTTCTTTTCTTTCAGCTTTAGCTGGCTAATGTTTTTATTTGGTGTTAGCCTGAACAAGGCATTTTGTTTGATCTGTTTAATTCCACAGATAGTAATGACCAAAATCTTTCAGTAAGAGAAATTTAGAGTGGACTTTCTATTGCCAAGAAGCAATACAAGAATCAAATAACACTTTTTTTTTTTTTTAAGAGTGCTTTTAACAATGTATTAACAGCAAATATTATTTATTATGATTAAAAGAAAAGGATAGAACAAAGCAGTTCATTTAAATGAGAATTGACCAACTCCTAGTTCTTTGTGTCTTTTAAATATTGCTAGCTTGAATGTCAGACTGCAGGAGGCTTTGAAAGTAAATCTGAGAAGGTCTCTCCAGGAAAAAAATTCTGTGCCACAATGTATCAGAACAGATTTTTCAGCTCAGTCAGTGGATCTTGCTGATACAAGCCCTCAGAGAACCACACTCAGTTAATAAATACTTCAGTATATTCAGCCACCTTTTATTTTTACCTGAAGCATCAAAAACTTCCACTGAATTGCAGCTATAAAAGCCTTCATTTCATAAATTTAAAGAAAAAAGAGTGTAGATGCTCAGTGTGCATACGAAGTACAAAATCTTTATCTATTCCATCTATTATAGAAGCCACATTAATTGGTTAAGGTTCAAGTTCATCAGTAAGTCTTGGATTAATTCTTAAATGCCCACAAGTATATGTAGCATCAGACTATATGATTTGTGCCCTTTCATTGTTTTCTTCTCAAAAAGAATATATTGTGAACTGAAATACACACAAGCTAACTTAAAAAAAAAAAAAAAAAAAAAAAGGAGGTATAAGCACTGACAGCTTCCATATATGTTTTCAGTCATCTGCCACTATCCCTGTCCCTTTCCCTCTTTGCCACACATGAAAAGGAACTTCTCAGCAAGACGCCTACAACGTAGTTAAGACTAGAGACATTTCTGAGCACCATTTCTTATGGGGTGGATATGAGATCTTTTGCATCTGTTTGGAAATGAATCACCAACAGAAGCACCAGCTGTGCTAAAACAGTCCCATCCAACAACAAAATGAGAATGTAGACTGAGAGGACAAGACTTTTTTTCCCAGTTTATTGGAGATTGTGAAAGTGATAATGCAGATGAGGCAAGCAGAGTATATTTAAGAAGGATTTGATGTGTCTGACTTCAGTGGGAAAGTGGATAGGTGGGTAAACTGAGGCTCTGTACTGGGCTGTACAGGGAGAACAATGCTTTCTTTGGGAGGAGAATGACAGCCTGCAGCCATGTCATCTTTATCTCAGCGTCACTCCATGTTTCTTTATTCCTCTTCCCGTCTCCTCCCGTTACACTTGTGCTTTCAATAGCTCCTTTCACTTTTCTTACCACTGAGCCTATAACTTCCCTAGTATTTACTCATTTCCTACTAATATGTATTACTGACGTGTTTGTTTTTAAGCTCTGCCTCAGACCAGTGTCTGACCTTTCCATTTGGATCATCAACTCTATACAGTGAATGTGCTTAATTATAAAACCCATCGATAGGGTTGATTTAGGTAAAACAAATTTCGTTTGAATTCACATTAGAAGGAGCTGTTCACCTGGTTTCTCACCCTCTGAAAATTAATTAGCAATGTATACAGTTTTGGATTAGCTTTTTTTTTATTTGCTGCCTGCTTAATTAAGTTGCTGTAGGGAGGGAAGTTTTGTACTGGTTGCTACCATTGTACCACAGAGATAATGTAGACAAAAGAACAATCATCAGTACAATGTGACTGATAATGTAGTCTTGTATTCATTTTCTCCTCTGAAAATGAAAATATGTGTTCTTTCTTATTTTGTAACGTGGGCTGTTTCACTGAGCTGGTTTACAATACAACTCCAACAGTTACACCATTAGCAAATGTCAGAGCATTTGTAGAAACATGGAAAAAGAAAGCATAATCAGACTCAGAAAAAACTTCAGTTCACCCTCAATTAGATATCTCTATTTGGATGGATGACAATCCCTCTACAAGTTGTTTGGTACATTGACTGGAAGCTTGGTTCACTTACGAGAACACAGAATTTTTAGTGGAACTGGAGACACAGTGGGGTGATTGACCTAACCTCTAGTGAGTCTAGTATCCTGGGGCAAAGCAAGAAGAGGTTCAAACTGATATTTTCAAGCCCTGTGTTGATGCTTTGCATGGCACAGGATGTTTCAAATGGTTCTACACATTTAAGTTTTGGCAACTGAATTGAGCATCCAAGTTTATGTACAAAAATTACACTGCAAACAGATACATTTAGATTTTGAATATCATTGAAGATGTTGAAAGGGCTAAGCCATACTGCAAAATATTTGCTGTGTCCTTGCTGTATCTGCGGATCCAGGTTCTGATTTTTTTTTTATTTTTTGTAGCATACTTACCAAAAGAGGAATGACTTATTCAGAAAACTGACAGGTCACCTAACCTTGTAATTGTGGAGATTTTTTTCTCAGAAACTTGGTTGACAGTCAACTCTCTATTACCTCAGAATCTGTTACCTAAAACTGGAAGACCACAGTCATGCATTTTGGTACTGGTTAAGTAATGTTTCACGTTAGATGGGAATATTAGAAAGAACAGTCAAAACATATTCAAAATGTTCAGCGAAGTAAACCTACAATTACAGTCAGATGTGAACAGATTTTAATGGACTAAGTACTAGCTATTTGGATATTTCTGTGTTTCTAAGACCATATGTATACTTTAATTTCTTTTTTATTTTTTTATCCAAATCCAACACTTCATATTATGTTATCTATTGTCTTGATATTTTTTTGTTACTTCATGTATTTCAACTTTATAAAACCAAAGTAGTAACAGCAGTAGTAACAAAAATAAGTAAATAAAAGATTCCTAATGGATACGAAATGGTGTACTAATAGGAGGACAGGAAAAAAAGAGTACTTTTACTTTTAGATTTATTCCCTTAAGACTTTAGTTGAAGTGTTTGACCTGTGTTAAAAAGGTTCATGCTTTGTGTTGTGTATCATTAAGCTAAGAAAGATACATTTAGAGTATGATGTCTACTAAAAACTATGAGAATTATTCTCAGAAATGTCAGACATCTATCAAAAATCCTTGGGTTGGCAAGCTCATTATAATTAGAAAAGGTTCTGAATATGAACCTAAATATTTCTTTATTTTCATGCAAGTGATATTATTATCAGTGTAATGAAAAACTGCAGTAAGTATTGCTCAGTTGCCATCCTGAAGCAGCCATACACAGAACAGAAAAGGGTTTTTTTAATTATGTTGATGGTTCAGACAGGTTCTTTATGCTGTGGGCTTTTTAATTCCTTTCAAAAATGAGAATTTGAAAGTAAAATCATTACTTCTTATTTTTTTCCTATTTTTTCCCCAGCAAGACTGTTTCTCCTAGTCCTGTTGTAATCAAGGTACCTCTCACAGCGGTGAAAGTTATCATGATTACAAATGACCTATATGCTTCAAACATTATCAAGATTGCTCAGTTAGCATGCTTTTGTTGAAGTGAAAGAAAGTAAAGTTTCTGGAGCAGTGAACTGTCTTGGTCACAGATTATTCAGCACAATCCACACAGCATCACAGAATGTTAAGGGGTTGGAATGGACCTTAAAGACCAACTAATCACAAGCCCCCAAGGGCAGGGACACCTCCCACTGGACCAGGTTGCTCAAGACCTTACCCACCCTGGCTTTGAACACTGGCAGGCTTGGGGCATCCACAACCTTCCTGGGCAACCTGTTCCAGTGTCTCACCACCCTCACAGTAAAAAATGTCTTCCTAATATCTAACCTAAATTTCCCCTCTTTCAATTTGTATCCAGTGCTCCTTGTCCTATCACTACAGTTCCTGATGAAGAATCCCTCTCCACCTTCCCTGTCAGCCCCCATCAGATACTGGAAGGTTGCTATGAGGTCTCCACACAACCGTCTCTTCTCCAGGCTGAACAGTCCCAACTTTCTCACCCTGTCTTCATGGGGTAGATGCTCCAGTCCTCTTATCAACTTCGTGGCTCTCCTCGGGACTTGCTCCAATAATTCCATGTCCTTGCTGTAGTGGGAACACCAGAACTGTACAGAGTACTTCAGGTAGGGTCTCACAAGGGTCAAGTAGATGGGGAGGATCTTACATCATGTGTAAGAAAAAAGCACACAAATACAACCACATCTCTCAGACTCGGTCATTTGGTGGTCTTCATTGTTTATGGAAATATTTTGATTTGCATTAAATTCTTCATCAAAATGCACTTAAAATTGCTCTACACATATTCCCTTTCATCCAAAAAGCATATTGGGTTTATAGCAAAACCCAGGGACTGCTGCCAACATTAGATACTTGTTACACACACCATTCTGCTAGAATATTTCTTCCAGCCTCAAAAGCTCATAACCAAAAGAGCAATGCAATCTAATGTCAGGAAAAAGGAAGTATCACTCTCACCATTTACAGGTGGTAAGATATAGTCAATTAATTAAATTTTCAGTAGAAGCCATATTTGTTCATTTCCACTTTTGTGTAAATACCTGACTCAATGAAAGCTTATCCCCAAATCACTTTTCAGTTTACTGAGGGTAAAACAATCCTTTAGATAATGTGTTTTTTCAGACATTTGTATCATGTGTTGCATGGCACTGAGTTTTCTTACTAAAGTAATGAGAAAGTACTGGGTTTTATCCATACAGTTCAAAGCATCATTTGACATAAAAACATTATTTTTTGAAATAATGACTATGGCAACTCTGAAAATACATGTAAGATATTCAATTCTCATAGGTATCACTGAAGCATTTTATATATATATTTTATCACAAACTTTTAAAGAAATAAACATATATGGATTGTTTTTGCACTTTCTTCAGGGTGAAAGGTTTTTAGTTAAAAATTCCTTTACAAAACTAAGTGAAAAAGTAATATTTTTTAGTTCAGCTTTAGTTCTTTTTATTTCATGTCGTGAAGTTGGGATTTATAATATTTTTTCATCATTTCCATTCCATAATACTGTATGTGAGGGGATCTGTTAAGCAAACAACAATGACATTGTTATGCATGTAGTCAATACCATCAGCAAGAAATATTTTCCCAGAGATTTAAAGCCATATTTTTTTACGTTGACTATCTCCTTATTTTCTTGACCATTTTCTCTTTTAGCAACTTCTGTATCGTGCATGTGTTTTATTTCTCTTCCCAGGTGCTTGGTTTGTCTTTAAAAACAAACAAACAAACAAACAATCAATTACATTTATAAGTTATACCTAGTGTTTTGGTAATGTTAGAGAATCTCTTTTGTACATGTAATTGCTTTAGGGCTTTAGGTTTTTTGTTTCGTTTTGTTTTTTTCCCTGCTGTTAATGGTGAAAAACTGCTACCTTGCTGGTGATGATGATAACAACAATAATGTCAGAGGTTTCCTTTGGCTGCCTGCAGACACCAAACAGTCCATATGAAGCATTTCACAGAAAACAGAGTACAGAGCTCAGACTGGTCATGACTACATTTCCCTCTACTCTGGGCTCCACTGGTATCGTGCAAATAGAGTGGATTGGTCCAGTGAACAAAATAAATACAGTCTTACTGGTAGCCAGCTATTTTCAGAATTATTTGTAGATTTATATGTTTTCCCAAGGAGAGATTTGATGGGTCCATCTCTCTTGACTAATGCATAACCACGATTTACATAGAGTGTTGTGTTGCTTAGAAATTATTGGTGTCAATATCAAATGCTGACACCACAACTATTCACGGAAAGCTACCGCTTTTGAAGAGACACTGGTAGTTGTGATATTTACTCTGAGCTGCAGAAAACTCAAGTGCAAGTCTTTGTCCATTTACCATCTTATTACTTATACAAAGTGGAAAATTCTCAACAAAAAGAATTAGATAAAGTGCATGTAGTCAGGCTAGCACCTCAGCAAATAAGATACTATAATCTGGTACTCTAGTCTACAAACTATTGGGTCTTCTATGTTCTTACTTTTTTTGTCTGTGGAAGGTAATGTACTTTAAAGAACAAACAAAAAAAATTAAAGAAATTTCATTGTTAGGAAAACTGTTTCCTGCACAGCTGTAAAAGTTGGTTTTCCACTAGTATTATCCATGGGTACATAGAGAGAAATTTTTATATGTTACACTCAGACACCAAAACTGTGTCTAGTTGTGTGTATATGCTCTGAGGAGAAAGAAAGTTCTGAAGGAAGTGTCTAGGAAGGTTATGAGAAATGAAGAGAGGATATACGTTTGAAAACTAGGAGAGAGAAATCCTTACCACTTCAGTGGACTTATGCCTGAATTAGTCATTAAAGGACTTTGTTTCTAGTGGGTAGGGAGAAAAAACTACTTGGAACAAATTAATAGATTTTTTTTGTTTGTTTTAATAATAGGGCAAACTGTATCTCAGTTATGTTGCTGCTTCATGTAAAGGGAAGACCAGAAGAAAGTGAGACAACACAGGAAATGGAGAACACTATTCTATTCTATTCAAAGGTCTATTCAGTTGGTTTGAAAATAAGAAAGAAAATGTAATATCCGAGACAGAATACCACAGGGACAAATGAAGGCAGAGTCACAAGAAACAGAAAAGAAACCTTGATCCATTGAAAGCAATTAATTCAGTGGTAATTTAACAAAGTTGAGGGTGCTGTGAGAGCTTGGGGAGGGATCTGATAATCTTTTAGTGACTGGATGAAAGAAACAGTTGTTTGGACATACACAGGGAGCATGGTGGAAACACCCCTGAAGTTAAAAGATTGCTATATGAAGCAAAAGGACTTCTCAGTTACTTGTGGTGCTGTGAGGACTGATTCCATGGGCAGTAGCCCATCCTCTTCTGCCCTGGGGCATCTGAAGTCTCCCTCACTGGAGATATTCAAGCACCATTGGGACAAAACCCCATGTCACATGCTTTAGGTTGACCCTGCTTGAGCAGGGAGGTTGGACCAGATGACCCACTGTGGTTCCTTCCATCCTGACCCATTCTGTGATTCTGTGATTCAGATGGCTTTTCCTCTGCCTGGTTATGCAACTAAGAGAGAAAGGCATCATAACTGCAGGTGACAACACATCGCCTTGGAACAGAAAATTACTTAATGTACTGCAGAACATCAGGACAACCTCCTTCCAATAACTGAAAGCTAATTTATGTTCTGGCATGTTTTTCCTCTTTCTCACCACTGTTCTCTGGAAGTCAGTCATAAAACCTTCTCTTTATCCATTGTATACTTTCAAATAAAATTTAAGAAAGAGAATGATGTACACACAGTTCAGTCACTCATATGAGTTCAGACTCCCATATGAGTTCCTTGAAGATGGAAAAATTCTTCAAAAATAATTTATGGAGTGACTCCTTAAGGTGCCACAGACAGACATTATGGTTGTCTATGAAAAATGAAATCAGTTTCAAAGAGCCTTGTGAATCAGTGTCTGGTCTGGTTGGTTAGAGCTAGCACTTGATAACCTCTAGTGAACAGCAGGACTGAGCTAGAATAAGGTATAAAATAATACTGTTAAAATTTCTAGAAAAGGAAAAACAGGAAGTCATTAAGAGGATTTGTAGGATGAAAGGGAAAATATGGATAAATATACACGTAGATAGCCACAAAAATACTTTGAAGAGACCAAAGGAGACAGCATTTATACTACCTAGATCAAAGAAGCTACTCTGATACTAAAAAGAAAATAAATGCAACTATGAAATCAAGTCTAGTGGAATTATGGAGTCAGAAGTATTACATCTTGGAATAACATAAACAGTGCTAAAGAAAGACCTGAAAATATGAAACTCTCTACATTACTCTGAATGCTGCATTGCGTGGTATACCTAACCCTTTACCATTGACTTCCTTTTATTAGCACATGGACATGGATGTGATGAATTTGAGGGCGTATGTTGTTTTAATTTGACATCGAAAAGTTGCAGTACACACGCTACCCTCAACGAGATGAAAGGGATGGTCCACCGAATCAGGCAAGAGACTGAGAACTGGTTTTTGGAAACTTTAAATTCATCCCTCTCCGAAGTGAGAACTATCATCAATGGTGTCCATCAAGAAACGAATGACTGGTTCGTGGACTTATTCAAGAATTCAATCCTTTTGGGGTGGTGGGCTTCCCTTGTTAAAGATATTTTGTTGTTTGTGTTGATTGTTCTCTTAGTCTGCTTTTCCTTCGGGATTGTTAAGAAACTAATTTTTAATCAATTTTTGAATTTATTAAATAAAAATGGGGGAGATGTTGGAATTGCCCAGCCCTTGGGTGGGCTGGAATCCTCGAGTGCCCATGAGGTAGCAGCCATCCAATGGCTGCACTTCCCTGTTGTATCCTGCAGGGATANCCCCACCTTGGACAGTTTAGAGGGCAGATCGGAGGGCAGCACCAAGGTTTAAGGCTCCACCTATGGCATCACCCATTCTCCACCCTCAGTTCCAGAACCTTCTTGGTTGTACGGTTTCCTATTGGTTTGTACCTGTAGTTCCCTCCTCCGAGTTACCCCCATTTGTTATTGTACCTGTCATTCAACTCATGTTCCTGTACCCAATTGGGTTTTCCCTCATTCTCCGCCCCTGAACCCTAGTCTTGAAAAAACCCTGTTACCTTCAGATCCCTGACTCTTGTTCCTGGACCCTCCAAAGCCAATAAAGCTGTTGGAACCTATATAGGAGTCCTCTCCCTCCTCTTTCGCCTCCGCCTGTGCTGAACTACATGTTTCACTTGGGGATTGCTCTAGCTGGCTCTGCTCCTAGCTGCAGAGCCAGCTGAGCAGAACTGCACATGCTGGGGATGCTTGCAGGAAGGATGTTGTGCCTCTGTTGGAGACCCCAAGCAGTGTCACTTTACAGGCTTTGCTAGAAATACTTTTTATACAAAGTTTTCCAAAACTTTATCACTGCAAAAGTGCAAATATCTTTTGAGCTTCTTCATCATTAAATCAAACCTGAACATTTCTTTCTTCACATTTTCATCAGAAGTGTCAACGCTCTCTGTTATCTCCACTAAAACAAGAACTGGACTCCCAAAAGTAAGACACTTATTTTTTTATGCCTCTCTGCCTCTCATTCTGTTTATCATTCCATCTTTTTTGATCCTTTTCTCAAGGGGAAAACCTCGACAAACGATAATATATCAAAGACCACAGGTCCCTCTAAAATCATAGCAGTGGTTTGGGATGCTAATTGAGATGTAAAATCTTTTCTACAGATTAATGTTGGGTTTTTATCATATTTTTATATGCTGCCTTTAGCTAGGTCAGGGTCTAGAAATACTGAGTTAGGCAAGTATGGAAGAAATGAAGGAACATAAAATAGTTTTTTGGTTTTTAAATATATAAGTGTATATATATATTTATGTATATATAGAGAGAAAAGTGTTTATGTTTCTGAAAGCTATGCTGCCTTCAAAACATCTGGAGAAAAAGAAAAATTGGTCTTCTCTGGATGGATAATTCTTCTAGTAATTTACAATTGACAATAAAAATATAAGAGAAGCTGTGCATGTACCCCCTAATGACAGCTAAAAAATATAACTAGGCACTATCAGCACAACTCTTGACCACTTTTGACAGCTACTACTACACAGCTTGAAGATATTTCCCAGTGATAATTATTTTTAAATACTGCATCTACACTCAAGAATCACTATATATCACCTTTGGAGAATCTTTAATCAAAAAAATATCTACATATGAACAAAGGAACCATGTGTATTGGGTCTGGCTGGGATGGAGTTCATTTTCTCATCACAGTCTTCACAGTGCTGTGCTTTATACTGGTAGCTGGAAAGGTGCAACACCACAGTGCTTTGGGTACTGCTGAGCAGTGCTGGAACACAATCAGTGCTGTCTCCCTGTCAGAGACTGAAAATAGTTAATGCCTCAAACACTGATATAAAGTTTTGTTCATTATAAAGAAGTTACAACCAAAGAAGTGTCCCTGAAGACTGGGACTTTGAACTGAAAGTGAAACTGCTGGTTAAAGGGAAACCATCTCAGGCTGATTTTTGGGTGGAGGCAGAGCACAGCTCACAGAAGCCAGGTTTACACAGCCAGGTGGGGGGGAGGAGGTTTTGGGTACCTGGCATAACCTCTGCTCAGGGGCAATGAACCCCCATCCGCCCTTACACAAACTGGCCCAGCTGTGGCACCCCCAACCCCCCAGGCCACATCCACGGGACTTTCACGTGAGAGGTTTTGCACCACAGGACTGCACGTGATGCAACAGATCCAGAGTCTGCTGTAAGAGACTGCCCCCTCCCCCAGGGGGACATGCCTGGACATTGCTACCTGGCTCGAGGGTATATAAACCCATCTGAATCTGTGCTTTTTGGGGGGACCTTCGCCATCAAGAAGACCAGCTGGAGAGGATCAAAAGAACATTGTTGGGATCCATGGAGTGGTGATATTTTCCTTATTCTATCCCTGACACTCTCTTTCTGCCCCCCTCACCTATTTTCTACTTCTGTCTTTCTTTCTCTCTCTTTTTCTTTCTTTCTATTTCTTTTTTTCTCTTTCTTTCTTTCTTTTTCTTTGTTTCTCTCTCTCTCTCTCTCTCTCTCTTTCTCTCATATTTACCACCAAATAAAACCCTTACTATTGACTGGCATATGGTCTCGTTTGCACCTTAATTCAGGCAGAGGAATTTCCAAAGAACCTTAATAATAATTGGATCCTAGCACTCCCCAACATTCCTCCCCATCAAAAGGGGCTCGGGGTGGGCAAGATCCTGAGAGAGGACACAACGAGGCCAGCTGACCCTAATTAACCAGCTGACCCTAATTAACCAAAGGGATTTTGCATATGACATCAGCTTGGATATAAAAGCTAAGGGAAGGAGGAGAGGGAGGAGTCT
Organism: Aleadryas rufinucha; assembly: GCA_013397815.1. Taxonomy (NCBI): domain Eukaryota; kingdom Metazoa; phylum Chordata; class Aves; order Passeriformes; genus Aleadryas; species Aleadryas rufinucha. The sequence goes on from VZTH01014113.1 coordinate 62,703, forward strand.
TCCAAGACTTAAGATGTACTTCTTTTCACTTGACACATCATTAAATATTTTGGACATAAGTAGCAGCAGAGGTACACAAGTAACCTGCTATTATTTTTCTGCTTGCACTCATATCACACTGAAACCCCTCTCAAAAGAGAACATTTATTTTCTTACGTCTGTAAAGGATGTGGAGGCTTCATAAAGTGCAAGGATTCTTCTTAGTAATCATATTATTAAAATATTATTTGAAAAAACTTGGCGCACATTCAGAAAATCTTGAAAATGTCATTAGACTATACTGTTATTATCAAACTGTCAGAAATACTGAAGATGATTACTTCTAGTTTATTAAGTTCTCTCCCTTTGTCAGCAAAGAAATAACATAATAGAGCCAGAAAACAAATAAATTTGGAAGTCTGGTCCACAGACAATCTAGAAATACAGACAGCTATTTAGGTCCAACTAAAAGTGCCATCATATCCTCAATCTCTTGCAGCACTGCTGCTTGAAAACATAGGGTTTTTACATCACTATCAAGGGCAGAGGGAGTGCTTTTAATACCATAATTTATTATTGGATAGAAACAGCTGTATATCTCCAGACTCAGAAGCAAACTTATCCTTACTGTCTCTCCCTACCTTGTCTAGTAAACTTTGAAACTTACATCTCTATTCCTACAGTTTATTTGGGCATAGCAGCTGTTACATGACATATTTCTGATAATTAGATCCTGACTCTGAACAAGGCACATTTCAAGTGACATTATCTACATTGGGAAAGTGTGGATTGGGGTAATCTAAATTGCAGAAGTATAATTTAGGAAAAAACAACTGTTAATGCGTCATGTGTTGTACAAAAGAAAAGAGCATGAGATGTCACTTCCAGCATACAATATATAAATATATAGAGAACACAGTCTGAGATGCATTTAAATGTGTTAACTTTCTATCTGATTTTCTGTTTCATTGCCTCTTAATATATGTGTACTCATATGCATTTATTTTTAAACATATGATTGAACAAGGAAAAAAGTAAAAAAAGCATGTGTTTACCTCTCTAGCAGATTACTTCTTCTCTGAGAAAGGGGTGAGTAAACTACCTGTCCTACCAATCAAAACTAATATAATTTCTCTCTCCTTCATGTATTTCTTTTAACACATTAGTAGTAGTAGTAATTATTTCTGTTATTATCATCTTTTCATTTTCCTTTATTTTTCCTATCTGTAGAGCTGTAGCTTGGAGAAAAAAATAATGGAAAAGGATTAAGTAAAATAAGTAAATGATCTCTTTAGTCTTTTTACATTTGAATTTAGTCAGAGAGAGAATTTCTGTGTGTGTGTGTCTTTTACTGTTCCAAAATCTTCTTGGATTTTTTTCAAAGCTAATATTTTAACACTGTTGCCAGGAGGAAAAAAAAATTGCATGCACAAGCTGCTGTTATGAAAACATCACTTTTGTAATTCCAGGCTTGTGTTTAGTGTCCCCATGAGTGCCATTCCAGCACCATTGGCTTCTCTTCTGTTCTTGCAGTTTCTGTTGATCGTGTGTGCATGGCCTCTTCCATCTGCTAACAGTAGGTTAAAGAAATAAGCAACACTGGTAAATATTTTTCTTCACATAAATACCACTAAACTCTGAGTTACACATGCAAAAAAAAATAATGTAAGGTTAAATTTACTGATATTATCACTCTAGCAGTACTCACACATATTTGTATAATACATCGAGAAAATGTCTTAGGAAAATAAAATTATTTGGATAGTTTGAATGGTATGATACTACTGCATGTAGTTTTCTTAACAATTTTTTGCATCTAAGCTAAAAAGTAAAGTATACAACCTCAAGGCTGGGGAGGGGGAAAGCAGACGAGAAATCCTATTGTAGTTTATATTGTTAATCAAGACTTATTGGTTAACCCACACTTAATTCCAGTGTGCTTTTTACACACACATACGTGCACATGTGCACACAGACAGAGGCAGGCACATTAATTGAGACAGATGTACTTTATGTATACATAGTTACTGTAACTACTTTTTTCACTACATAAGCCTAAATTAAAACCAAATATTCATGTTCAGAAAAATACCTACATCATTTCCTAATATCTGTGATAGCTTCTCTAAAGCAGCAATGTTAAAACAAGCTTATGCAGTGGTAGCAGGATTTGTGCCTTCAGATCTTTGTTGGTCCTCACCTTGTTCATCCTGTTTCACCAAAACTGGCTCTTGCTCCTCACTTTGTGTCTGCCTGAAAGCTATAATTGACAGCTATAGCCCTGAGGCCTCTGATACCACCATGCGCCTGGACTTTAAAGGCCCATGATACCATCTTCTATGCTCCATTTTTTTACTTTAGAGTCATAGACCAGTCATTCTATACAGAATAACCAGTAGTCTGTATGTTTATATTCCAAAATGACTGTAACCGTAGGCATTACATTACACAGTTGCATTGCACTGAAACTTGAAGGAATTTATCATGCTACAATTTGAAAAAATATTTGCTCTCAAATTGCAAATAGTATTTCTTCCCATCCCCCTGTCCTCTCTCTATCTTCATCTTTTTTTGCCTTCTGTTTCTTTGGGGTTTCTTTCAATGCAAACTGACTATTTACCTTAATCTTCTTCATGTGTTTTCTTTATGGGGATACAGGCCTGTGGAAAAAAAAAGGAATGAAGTCCCATTACTTTACTGAAATTTACCAAACTATTTTTATAGATAAGCTTATACAGAATCATGAAGAACTTATGTTCTCTCCTTTGTGTTCAAGGCCTGAAAAATGAGAAAGTTATCAAATATTTAAAAAACCCCTGTGACAAGTAGCAAGAAAACAAATTGTCTTAAGATCCTCTGAAATCATGTTGAAGTGCCTTTATTTTCAGGAGCTTTTTTTAATTAATATATATTTAATACCATAATAATTTGGTTCTGATTCATCAGACTATTTGCTGTGTAGGAAATATTCCATGCAGCAGTAATTTCACACTGATTCGAGTAGCAACTTTGGGTTGAGAAAACAGGAAGAGCTGGTAGTTGGTCAGTAGATGCCTTAAAAGGTCCATGACCAACCTTATTTTCTAAATCCTATTGAAAAGAATACCCACTGGGAAATAAAAAGGACATAATATCTTTAGAGTGTTCATACATATGTTGGAGCAAATATTAGCTCTGAGCTAGAGTAATGTCTAAATATTCCAGCATTCATAAGACTACCCTGAGAATTACTGCTGATTTTCAGTTAGATTTATTAAACTGTCCTATATTTAAACTATTTGCAGACAACCACAACAGTGCTGTATTTCTCAGTTGTAAAGAATTTAATATATAAGCACTACAAAGATTATAATGTTAAAACTATGTTTGTAATACATCTCAGCCAATGTTATTCCAAGGATTATGTCAATGAAAAAATGAAATTGAATCTACTTTGTTTACCTGTGATAAATTCAAGCAATAGTAAATCTGGTATTGTCATTACAAACCCAAGAGAAATTAAAACTATTCCTATTTTGCATACACTAATGATTGCCATAGGGCCGTAATCTCAGAAGGTTTGGAGTGAAAATGGAGATGAAACTGAAGCTCATGTAAATTTTCAGATTGTGAGAAAAATAAGCTGCAATTTCTAAAGGAAACTTTGGATATAACTGCTGAGGAGGAGTATTGAGAGGCCAGCTTCTAGACTAGACAGAAAACACCAAATTTGAAATTCAAGCTTTCATGTTACAGATAGAGTGATAGTGGTCTTGCTCTTAATTGCAATTTTTGTATTTAAGCCTACCATAAGGAATTTCAATGCTGAACTTATTTGACTTATCATTTTTCTTTAATTATACCATTTTTCAGTGCCATGACACTAAGACAATAGAGATGTCCATTTTAGATATAGCATGAAGGCATAACATAGGCAGCCTGCAAAAGGAGAAGCTTGTGTCACTTTTATCCCTCAGAAATTAGGTATCTAGATTTAACTAAATTCTCTAGTTATAGAGAATCCCTCTGAAGACAGTAAAAGATGACCTCAGAGGAAAATTTATCCTTTCTTGTAGCAACTCTCAAAAACAGATGGACTCCCTCTTCTTTTTACTTCCTCTCTTACTCTTTTACCAGAAGGAAACCATTTACCTGAGTCTATATATGAAACGAAGGTGCCTGAAGTTAGAGAAGATGGATTCCTCCTTGATGGATTCATCATGTACTGGCTGTGTTCCTAGCCAGAAGTAAGCTTTCAAATAAATATCAGTCATGACTCATTGCTTTTGTTTACTTGTTTTTGTTATAAGTAAAACATGCTTCCAAAAGGACTGCAGAATATTATTGATAACCTCTCACTGGTTTAAAAAAAAAAAAGGAAACATCAGAATGTTTGGAATATTTTTTTGTCTTTTGTTCTTTGTTTTGGGGTTATTTTTAAAGACTATATTTGAGCTAGTCAAACTAAAGTCCTGCCATAATCAAAACAAGTACTTTTATTATGCTATATTCATCATGATTTGAAATACTTATGGTAGGGAGAGCTGAGTGTACACATAAACAACTGGGTAGATGAACTTCATCCGGTAATATCCCATCCACACATGCATGGGGAGAAGAGGACATAAAAAAGCATTACAAAGATACTAATTTTATACCTATGTGGAAACATAAGAAGTTTATACATTGTAGTCCAAAAAGTTGTGGAGCGCAATAGGTAGGTGGTCATTGACAACTGCAAGATTTAAATCAAGTTCTGTAGGTACCCATACATTTTGCAGAAAAAATATGCTACCTTCTTTATGAAAAGTATGTGTAAGGGTTTATTTGCCCAGCTTTAATCCATTCTATTGAGGGAAATATTTCAGCAGAGGAAAGAGGGACATCCTATTCAAAAGGGCTTCAGTGATTCCTTGTATTATGCAGATTTACTTCACTGCTCTTGAAGAATGACATTCAAAAAGCAGACAAAGACTAACCTGTATGAAAATGAACATGATGAGTACCAAATATTTGTCTGCAGTTGAACTTGTTTCTCTGTTCCAGAAATCTTTCTGAGTTAATTTCATCTGGACTACATATATGCCTTGTTTTGTAAAGGGAAAAGTATTTGAATTATACTCTACATTATACGTTGATTCACCTCTAAAACTAAGAATAAACATGTATATGTATCTGCACTAAGATCTTTCTCAACCATTTTTCTAAGTGTTCAAAAATTATCAAAACCAATATGATTTTAATTTTAATGTGTCTTTTCTATTTGTGAAACAGGATCCCCTTATGTTCTACATATTAAACAGAAAGACTGAATAGCAGTTCTAAGCTTTCACGCAATTTGGTGGAAATTCAACGGTGAATAGCATGACAAAAGCTTTACATAGAACAATTTCTTAAAAAAACACTATTTCTAGTGGAAGCATCCCAACTAACTCATGTTAAAAAGGTTATAGATGCACGAATGTAAAACCAACATGAAGTCGTACCATCATTAGCTTTGATGCACAGTATCCTTTAAGAGCATCATTAGTGCAATTATTTTTGAGCAAAGAAGAGGGTGTCTTAGAATTTTTGAACATTTGAACATGCTTAGAACACATAGATCTAATGGTTTTACTCTAAATACTATTGTGTATTTGCTGTTTGTTTTTTTTTTTTAAATAAGTTAAAAAAAAAAAAAAAATGCACAAAACCAAGATATTGGATGAACATCTTCCTATTTCACATTTCCTACCCAA
>VZTH01014113.1:68609-100949 GCA_013397815.1 Aleadryas rufinucha
GTTTGTTTTTTTTTTTTTTAAAAAAGTTAAAAAAAAAAAAAAAAAATTGCACCAAACCAGGATATTGGATGAACATCTTCCTATTTCACAATTCCTAACCAAAAGGACACATATTGTGGTAACATAACAATAAGACTTATTTCATATGCAAAATTACTGTGAGATAATGATACAGCAGCTACCTATTAGAACTATACTAGGTGCTTGATGCCTTAGAGACTTACATGTGGTAAATGAATCATGTCACAGAATTGATTCATGAACTGTCTTGTCGTGACAGGCACTATTTAATTGCTAGCATGCTTAAGAAAGTCTTTGGTAATTAAGACACACTACAGGAGAGATTTCAAATGTACAGACATGACTTGTGCACTACTGTTTGCTTTTTGGGGCTCTGGCTCTGTTTAATTTACAAACTCCTTTTGTGGTCAAGGCCGAAAGTGTCTTTCTCCTTTTCCTCAAAATAATTCAACTGCCAACTTCACAACTCAGTCTAGTATTTTTTACAGAGGACACTGTTATTCAGAATCAAAGGCCTAAATGAAAGGTAGAGAAAAATTCTAATATAGCAGCTAACTGCATTATATGATGTAAATATGTATCCCAATATATAGAATGGAAAGAAATCTTTATGACTTTTGACTAATTTAAAGGAAAAAACATACTTCAAAGACAGGATTGCTCTGAAAGATCATATGGAGATCATATAGATTATTACTGAATTGCTGCTGTTAAATTTCCACAAGGGCTTCTTCAAAGAGGAGGTGAGAATCATTGATAATTGGGGCTCACAGTGACACCTGTATGAAACTGCTGTAAAGAAACTCCAAAATATATTTTTAAAAAAGCCCTAAAAAACCCCTCCAAAAAATAAAACCCAATAGAGCAACCTCATTCCAGGCTTTTCAAAATCTTACACGACACATCATTAGGAGAAACTGCTTAGCCTTGCAAATTACTCCAGTAAATGAGGGGTACTGTATTAATTCAGGGAAAAACTCTAGGATACAAAAGAAATGAAGTAGTGATAGTTGTAATTATCATAGGGAAAGATGGTAAAATTTATTAATCCTGATGGAATTTCTTTTCAAATTTGGGGAACATTATCCTGAATGGTTAATATTATGAAGCTAAAATGAATTTATTACACTTATTATCACAAAACTTAGATTTTATGTTTTTGTCATTCATTGATTTTACTGAATTTCGTAGAGTTATGGAATGGTTTGGATTTGAAGAAATTTCAGAGGTCATCTGGTTCCAACCCTCCTGCTGCTGTCAGGGATACCTTTCACTAGACCAGGCTGCTTAAAGCCCCATGCAACCTGGCCTTCTGTGTCAGGAAAGGAGCATCTGCAATGTCTCTGGACAGCCTGTTCCAGTGTGTCACCAGCCTCACAGTAAAGAATTTCTTTCTAAAATCTAATTTAAGCCTACCTTCTTTTAGTTTAAAGCCATTTTCCTTTGTTCACTCATTACACGACCTTGTAAAAAGCCCTTCTCCAGCTCCCTTGGAAGCCCTGTTTAGATATAAGGTCTTCCCAGAGCCTTCTCTTCTCCACACTGAACAACCCAAATCTCTCAGCCTGTCTTCACAGGTGAGGTGCTCCAGCCCTCTGATCACCTTTGTGACCCTCCTGTGAACATACTCCAGCAGTTCCATGACTTTCTGGTGTTGAGGGCCCTGGAGCTGGATGCAGGTATGGGCTCACAAGAGCAGAGTAGAAGAGAAGAACCACCTCCCTCAACCTGCTGGCCGCATTGCTTTTGATCCAGTCCAGAATACGATTGGCTTTCTGAACTGCAGTTGCACAGCTGAGCTTCTCGTAAACCAACACCCTCAAGTCTTTCTCCACAGGGCTGCTTTCAACCTATTTTCCTCCCAGCCTGTACTTGTGCTTGGGATTGTCCTGACTCAGGACCTTGTATTTGCCTTTGTCGACCTTCATGAGATTTACACAGGCCCACCTTATCAAGCCTGTCAAAGTTCCTCTGGGTGGCATCCCATCCCTCCAGCTTGTTGACTGTAAGTCCACAGCTTTTTGTTGTCAGCAAGCTTGCAGAGGATGTACTCGATCCCTCTGTCCATGTTGTCAGCAAAGATGTTGAACAGCATTGGTCCTAATACCAAGACGTGAAGAACATCATGTTCTCAATTTCACCATGAAACATCTCTTTAATAGTAACTATCATGGCAGAATATGAAATGCAATTTTTATTTTTGTTTTAATCCTGACCCCCTGTGCTTCTTTGTTTCAATGTCTAAAATTCACTGTTCTAGTTTCAAGGTCAGATCTCATTCCAGTTTATGACCCTATTCACTATGGGTAGGCAAATCAATGTATTTCTGTTTCTTTCTGGTCTTCAGTTGTTCACTAGAAAATACTGTCGGATATAATCTATGAACTCCAGGGAGCTTCTCTTGAAAATCCACCTCCATTAACTGATTCTACAGCCCTTTATGTAATCATGATCATATCCAAATCCTTTATCAGATTTTTTCATTGACAATACTGTTTTATTTCTGTAGTTTTCCCGTTTGGTCAGTTTTTTACTGATCATTTGTTGTTTCCACAGACAACAAATGATCAGTACACTTACACTACAAGAACCAAAGAGAATGCTGTGAGTTGTTACATGGTGGTCTATGAAATACACAAGGCCAGATTTATTTGAAATATCTGATCTTTGTACTAAAATATGCCTGTAGTATGCAAATAGTTAAGCAGTAGTTAAATCAGCAGTTATCACCTTGGCAGGTTGTGTCACTGCTTTATTCCAACAGAATAGATGCAGATATCAAATCCTTTGTTTCTCAGTTCATTTGGAACTAAACACATTTTGTGTTTTGCTTCTTTGGGTTTTTTTTATTATCTAGTATATATATCCTCCTTAGAAGGACAATCACATAATATTAAATCTGCATGGAAAAAAATATTTGATCACAATTTTTAGATTAAAAAAAACCCACAACCTCAACCTGAAAATACAGAGGCATACATTTGTGTGCAACAGAGAAAGTATGACTCACTTTCCAAATGAAACAGAATTTCTTTATCCACAAGATTCAATTTCATTTTTTCTCTTCTCAATTTAAGCTGCTGATGCAATGTTCGGTCTTGTAGTTCCAGTTGTTAGCTTTCATCATCAGTTATTACAGTCTTTCCTATTATTTTGTCTAAAAACTAATGAATTTTGAACTGGCAGAATTCCAGGAATCATTCCTACTTTTAGAACAGTCAATAGGCATAATATTGCCACACCATTTAACATCAGAGTCTGAAATTTAGGTTTCTAAGTTAATTGCGTTGGAAGAAGAGACTAGGACAAAGAAAACTTGCTGATACATGGCCTTTGTTGAATGTGAAGTATTACCTCATAGATCAGTTAATAAATTCCTACAAAATTATTGTTTTCTTTACTCATATATTACCTATACTTTGAATCTAAATTATATTGATTGTTGAATTGTATTATCTTAGATATTCTTCTTTAATTTAACAATACACAGATCTAGGAAATGAAATTAAATATGCATCAGTCATATTCCATTTCATTCATAATAGATGTATTAAGTTATATCACTATTTTCTGTGATAGTCATAAAATCAATTACATCATCTGTTGTAATCTGAACTGTGTAGCTAAACACTGAAAAATGTCTCTGTATTTAACTTTTCTATCACTCCTTTTCTATCACAGCTTAATTTTCCCCATTACAGAAATTCTTAATTTGGTATTATGTGAGATACTTACTGCAGTGGAGATCCTTTAAGTCTTTCAAATATTGGTCAATCTTCGATGTCATAATACCATCTAGTTTCAAAATGCTACAGAGCTGTAAGACAAAGAATTAGAAGGATTCAGGATAGTGTGAGAGTGGGAAGATGTCTCAGTCTCTTTTTTTTTTTTTNTCATTTTTTTTTTTTTTTTTTTTTTTTTACTAACACTCGCTTGCTTTCTCTTTTTCTGCAGAGATAATTTGATCTTTTATCAAGAGTAGGAGCTTGGATCTTCCCCTGAGGGATGTTACTCTCTTGCTGTGGACTATTACACAGAAACATGAAAATCTCCCCAAAGGGAATTATTTTGTTATGAGAAACACTATGCTATTGCAGATTAATTTCTTTCCTAAAATCTATTGATTTCACACTGATTTCCCAGTGCTCTGTTTTGTTCCAACATTTTGCCAGGGAAAGGAAGAAATGTTGCAGATGGGGTTAAGAACAACAGAGGGACATAATCAGGGTTTCCAGTTCTTCTCCCTGTTGGAATGGAAAGATCAGTAGCTGTGCCATGCTTATAAAAAAGAATTGAAAAAGAAGCTAATTGTAGTACAGTAGGTTTGAGTTGTGCAGGGTCCAATATAGCAAGGTCAAGCAAAATAAGACAAAGCCTGGAAGGTAGCATCACGTGTATCTCTGCTATTTAGCAGTATGTACACCAAAGGATTTTGGTTTTTGGAGATTACACAATGCAGAGATGAACAGTATATTGTCTAATTCCAGCGTGCTTTTGTTTTGTAAACCAGATGTTGACGTTCTTACATGATACTTCTTATGGTATACTGAACAGATTTTAGTTCTTATTTACTGTATCTTCTCTCCATTTCAGCCAATATATAGCCCGCTTCATCAGCCTTTTTTCTTTTTCAAGATGATCCAACACATTAAATGTTCACCTTTGATATGGACTCTTCACAAGGGATCTCTAAAAAATCGTGTCAAAAAATGTTTACTGCACATCTTCATCATTCTGGCGGCTTGATTAAGATCTGACAAAGTGATATGATGGCCTTTACTTTAAAATGATAAACCAAAAAAATGCACAAAAAATTTTTGTGTTATGTTAATCAAGTTGTAGTTTTCCAAATTTGCACTCCTAAAATAGCTTTTAAGATTTCAAGTGGCTGTGAATATAACTGATCTGTAAGTGTTTACTATAACTGTAGTACTCTAAGGTTTTTTTTCAAGTTATCATGTTACAATTCTTCACCACTCCAAGAAATTTTCCTTCTACTGATTTCATAACAAATAATAATCCAGATTCAGCGGTTTCTTTTCTCAGCTGTTCCCTTTTTGCAGTTGTAAAGACATTTATAAAATATAAAAATATATCTGCTACATATTTGTTTTTTCTTGACTTTATTAATCTAACACTATGTATATACATAAACTTCTAAATATTTATTTGAATGAATATATAAAATAATGTAATATATGCTTTTTATGTTTGTGGTTTTTAACAGTGACTGTATGCTACATTTCTTTAATTAACATGATATTCTTTATCATAAATGAATTTTTTCATGACTTTCAAGTTTGAAGTGAAGCCTTGACTACAGTAAAAAATCTTAGAATAATTAATGTGCAACATAATAGTCATATATGCTGTTAAGGACAGAGCACGTTATCTGTGTGAACAGTATTGAGAGTACCTAGCTATTATGTTCTGCTTTTCCCCCATGAATACTGAAGAACTTTTAATGGCATGTAAAATCACTGCCTTCCTGTATGAATAATATTCATGAATCACAGAAGATTAATTTGCTTTTTCCAAGCTGTGCTATCACAGAAGTGATGGTGAAAGTATTACAAGGTACTACAACTTGGATTTTCTTTGTTTCCTCGTCAGTGTGAAATCCTATTTCTCTCTTGTAGAAAATACAGCGACAACTTTATTTTTCTCTTACAACCACATGGATCTTAGGAGATGATCATCAGCAGAAGTCCAAGCAGGTTATTCTGGAATGTGTGAAGAGACATTAAAGACCTATGATTACACAACTGAATTGAGCTACAAATAGCTGAGCTCTAAGCTAGAAACTCAAACATTAAGTTTCTTGAACTTTGTCCCTTTGTGGCAGTTAAAAGTCTCTCCTCTGTGCTGAGGGATTAACAGCACTGAAGTACTAGAAACATTTTTTGCCCCTTTTCTTCCAAAACACGTACTAGAAGTTGCTGCTGTCTTTCTGAATTAGAAAGTTAGTCAGACTGAGAAGTATAACATTTTCAACCAGTTTAATTTACTTAGTATATTACTGTTTTAACACTCTAATTTAAAGCCCAGCCTACATACTGCATAATTCCATTTACAGCTTTCAGACTAATGACATTTTCATCATTGAATGATTCTGTCATATAAAGTGCCTGTTCATTTGTTGGAAAGAAGTTCAAATAATCTATTCCTGTAGCTGCTTAAAGAAAATGAGAAAAAAATAGTGTTTTTCTAGTGTTTGTGTTATACATCCATGTCTAGAGACAACGCAGCTGTTATTCATTCAGTTTTCTCAGGAACTGAAAATCCCATGATCGGTGTTCTGATCATCTTGCAAATATTTTATTATATATTTTCTTGTCTGCTTCTTCTTTTATTTTTTTCATTGCAGTAAAAAAATAAATGTCATATATTAATTCCTAAATAGCATAACATATTACTTTATTGTTTTGTAGTGCACTTTTGTAAGCCATTTTCCTTTATGTATTATAGACACAGACAGATTCCTGATGCAGAAAATCATGCCTTCAGCCATTTTGGATTCTTTTTTTTTTTTTACTTATTTTTGTTACAGGAAAGGTGATCAATATAGAGCTTGCCTTTTATTTCTTCGTTTGAGTATTGATCATTCTGCGCTTTGAATCTGCTACCACTTTTCTCCTTGATGATAACATTCTCTCTTCCTGGAGCTTCTACTGTTCTAAAATTAACTCTTGTGCAGTATGTAATTATTTATTATAATTTATATATAATTTTTATACACAGACAGTATTGTGTCACGTGCCATAGTTGTATGAAAATGAAAGTTGTGAATATCGGATGTTGTTGTAGCTAAGTAAAACATAATATTAGATATTCAAATTATTGTCCCAGAGCTGCATGACCACCTTATCAAAGATGATCTCACAGAAGGTATTTGTTAAGCATGCATTCCCTTTTTAGCATTTTCCATACAGGATAAGGGGAAACATGAAAAATAAGAAGAGACCTGCTGAACATATGCCTCTCTAATCTACATGACCTGATTTTATCAAGAGCTCTTATTAAGCTACTGCAGCTCAGATCTGTCAGAACTTCTGTATTAAATCTCAGTTCATTTTCAAAAATAAAAAGAGATGCATTCAAATAGATTCAGTCACCTGAAATATTTTTACACATATAAAGCTGAGGGAAAAGCAAAAACCCGTGGACTATTTCTGGGTCCAAATTTCTTGGATTCCAATAGGGTTTTAAAGAAAAGATTGAAATAAAGCAAAAATCATTACTAAACTGCTTTTTTAGTTCAACTACTGGCATTTGACTATGGCCAGCATGGATGAACCTCATTCAAATAATCATTTGCTTTCTAAGTAGTGTCACAGAAGTAAATAAACTTGTGGATGTATAAAGGGGCAGGCTGCATTCATCTGTAATTACATGTTGGACATTGAAACTATAATCTTTTTGTTGACTATGGTTTAGTGAACCCTTTGAACATGATGGTATAGGAAAAATAGAGTGAAAATCATTAGAGACAGTTGTTGAATAACGTGTATTAACTGTATGATGCATTTTTCAAAGGAATCTATTGAAATGTGAAATAGCAGTTTTTGTTCTTCATACAATGCCGCATGTAGTTGTGCACATTGCGGATGCCTATACCAGAGGACATTCTGCTGAGTATTTCAAAATAAATTTGCATGGGTAGGAACTCATAAGCAATTTTTCACCTGAATTTCAACTAGATAAGATTTACAGACTGAAATTCCAGAAACAGGAGTCAGGAAAATTTTGCCTACTTCCTTGTGCTTAGGGTGGCACTCAGTTTAAGAAAACCAGATATTCGCTATGTAACTATTGTGAGCATCTACATAGATCTATTAATTCAGAAATATTTATTTGCATATTGGAGATCATTAGGTTATGTGATAAAAGGCTTGCCTCGGCTCATGAACCATCACATACGGAGGAATTGGAATAAACTAATCACAGAAGTGAGCAGCCATGCTCCCCGCTGCTCTCATGGCTGTCACAGAAAGGCCATCACCTTCATGGTCTGAGTATGAAAGAGGATTAGTCATGAAGCACCTCTCTGGATCACCTTTCAGATTAAGGAGGGTTACTGCCCAGCATATGGAATCCATGGGACAAGGGGAGTATCATCTTTGGATTGCACAAGATTTATTATGGTATCTTTAGGCAGGTAAAGGGAGGGATCAAGGTAGTTTTGGGGGGAAGAATTACCATTGGACCAGAGGGGCAAGGGAATAAAAAGAGACAGTTGAATGTAAACGGGCTGATGGTCATTATGCTTCTCAGGTCATTCCTTGTGCCTGGTTACCAGAGTCTGTTCTGCCTTCTTAGTGAGTTCCATTACTATCCATTTTCCTTTTAAGGGGGCTGTCTGTTCTGTGTGTGCATGTATGCTTGTGTGTGGATATGCATGCATGTAGACATCAGAGTGCCAGTGGCCATAATAAGTCTGTGGGTGACAGATGCCCAGGTGATTCCAGGGCTTGCAGCTACGGAAGGTGGGATTATTCAAGTGAGTATGTGATCACTAGTGAGTATCAATCATGACTACCCAACAAGTAAAGTAAAGGGCTTGGAAATGGCAAACTGGGATGGCCATAGTTTGGGGCCAGAGATGTGTGTATCTCTGAGCGAGACAGATGGAAAACTTGTCTACTGGAGGGACCAGCATGTCCAGATCAACTTTCAGAGGGACTGTAGGAGAGAGACAGTGTAAGGCAACTGGACATGAAAGGATCCAGTGCCAGCTAGTAGACAGACTCACTGTTTAAGGTCAGTTATTGAAGGATTCATATGTATGTATTTACATAAGCATATATTTCTCACTTTTGGACATTCATCCAGATCTTTCAGAGTGGGGAACAGAATGAACTGGTCAGTGTTTCCTATTTCCTTGTCTGCTGAAGGTTTCTGTGTGAAATGATCTTCTGATCCTCAGAAGAAATTTTGTGTATATTTACATCCATATTAATGTGCTTGCATATGTGCCTGTTGGAAATATATGCTCACACTTGCTGCCTGGATATGAAGGCATAGAGCTGCAGCGGTCAGGTCTCTGTTGGGCTGCAGGATTTAGCAACCGGTGATTAAAAAAAATGTGGATTTTCTCATTAAAAAAAAGGATAAAATCACAGCAGAGCAGATGAACAGATAAACATTTGTATGTAAATTTCCATCTCCCGCACACTCCATAGGAGGTGCATTTTCGAAGTGTAGTGCATCATATCATAACATAGATGCCTTACAACAGTTTCTTTACATTCCCATTCCTCCAATTAAGGATGAAGATAGCCAAGAAAAATAGTTTTACTAGTGACACTAATTTTAGACATCTAAAAGACTTGAATGGCTCTTCCTTAGTCCCACACTTAAATGCTTGCTGAGTGTTCAGGTGACAACTTCTGTTGCTTCATTTAAGGTATGAAATAGTATGACTGATTATCTTTTCATGATTATTTAATATACTCTATAAAGCAGAAAACATATCCTACTAAAATATTACTTTCTGCAGATTGAGACTTCTAGATAATGCTTTGTGCTTTGTACTTTAGATTTGGAAGAATTCCGTGTCCCTCTTACATGTACATTAAGGCCAGTCACTATTCTGGTTTTTTTTTTCCTCTTGCTAATATATCCTGTATTTGTTCACTGTATCATTACCTTGGTTCACCATACACTGTTTCCTATCTTGTTATTTCTTCCTTTGCTGCCTACCACTGCAATTCTAGCTTTGGAGACATTATTCATAAGGACAGTAACCTTGATATTAATGTCAGACTTTATTAATTGTAAAAAAAAAGAAACTTGAGGAAAGTATATGCCAGACGGAGAGGTTTTTCTTACAGGGACAGAAAACATTGTTCTTTAACCTCAAGGTGACATCATTCCTAATTTTTCTGTCCATAAAGTAAATCTTATCGAAGTGATTATACAGATTTTTTAAAATGGGAAAATCAATGTAGTTTACCTAAATGTCTTTTAGGAGTATAAAAGTCTAGCTCTGAAAGTCTGACACACTTTGAAGCACCTGATAATAGTGGTCTATAATGGAAAGTTATATACAGATATTGAATACGTATTTTTCTGACAGCTCAGTCATCATTCTTTCCTCAGGGAAGAGGAAGGATGTGGAGAAGCCTTTGAAAAAACTAGAAGAGACCTCTGTTCATTTGAAAAGAAGAGAAAGTAAAGAGAGGAAATACAAATAATATATTGCATCACTTGGAAAAGAACAGACATGCTGAAAAGATGTCAAATTATTGCTCAGACTGCTAGTGTTCAAATTTGCTAGTTTGTTGTGTGACATTTAATAGTCTGATTTTGTGTAACTTGGTTTTAACAACTAGTTGAGATCCTGTCATATATTTGGGTATAAATTCACAAGACTTTTTCAGATTTATTTTTTTAAATGAAAATAATTGGAGAAAAATAATTTGACAACAGGCACTCTAATGATCATTTATCACCATCTGATGATCTGAAATTCTGAAAAATCTCAGGAAGAGTATTGAATTTTTGCATAAAATAATCTGTATATTTTGTGTCTTCTACAATGTACTAAATGAGAATGTTGGTGCTGAGAAATAATTTTGATTTTTATTGTTGTTGTTCATTTCTAAATGCAGTGTTTGGGGTTTTTTAAATATAAAATGGAGATACCCTGATGTGCACTTTTTTAATTGAACAGCTGTGTTTGCTCAGTATCTTTTGTCTTTCATCAGTTCATCCATTCCTTACTGCTTGTTGCATTCCTTTGTCAGAGAACATCTAATACTAGACTATAAATAAGGCAAAAAAAGATCTTGACATGCCTACTTCTGTAAGCAGCAGTACAAAGCCCAAATGAAAGAGGATAAAACCAGGCATCTATTTCTGAACAATGTCTGAATAGGAAGATGGAATTGGAAAATGGGAAATATAAATGCGTAGAAAGTATGAAATAATCTTCCTTTTTAAACAGTCTCACATCTTCTAGCAGTCAGTATCCAAAGTATTGTCAAAGCTTGGGTTAGCTTTACATCATATGTATGCAAGTTTCACTGTTTTGTGTTTTTGACTGCATTTATTAAAATATAGTTATGTCAGTAGAAGTGTAGTAGTAGAATGGAAACTGGGCCTAATAACTTTTGGACATCTTCATTATGTAGGTTGCCATGAACAGAGTTCATTTTTAGAATTCAAACAATTTTCAGATTTACTGTAGATGTACAGCAAATGTAAGTCCTGGAGTGTGCAAACTCTGGATATTCTGGATCTGCAGATGTTCAAGGGTGTCCAGACTTTCTGATGCTAACCAGGAGCTGAATTATTGTTGCAGACAGGTTTGTGTTGTGGGTTTCTGAATACCACAGAGCCTCAGTTCTGCAAGGTTTCTCTGAAGAGGCACATAAAATTATGTGCTGTACCTATGTAAGGAAAATAAGTGCTCCTAGGTTTCCAGGCTTGGGACTTGATCATTGCACTGTTTAATTCTTAGAACAGTCCCTGCCATGTATTTTGTTTAGGCCAACTAGTACTTTCCCAAAAAATCTCTGGGTCAGGGACCATTTGAACCAGATGGTTTGGGTGCAGCCAGCCTGCCTTGGAGATTAGGAGAACTGAATTATGAATAATGATCATTCCATGAGGGATGGTACTGACCTCAGTTTCTGTGAGTAGTCCTCCATGTAATTTTTTTTTTTTTAAATCTTTAACATAAACTGAGCTACAAGGTGTTCCAAGTAAAACTCCTGTAACTGAGGATTACGGAATAGAGCTATGATGGTGTGATCAAGGACTGAGAGCCCAACACTCTCAGCACATGTCACATCTGTGCTTCTTATTCGAGGGGGAAGAAAATCTAGGGAGGCATTTTGCAGTTGTATTATACATCACTTTTTGAGTGAGTTTGATTCTGATGACTGGTACTTTAAAGAAACTGATCTCTGTCTTTCCGTTCATTGGAATGCCACACACTCTCTCCTGCTATATTGAGAAGCAACTGTGGAAAGGCCTTATTTGTGCCACCTCTTTGTATGAACTAAAGGTAGCTGATGCTAAAAATTATAATAACTGCTTGGTTGACTTTTCACTATTCCTCTCTGCCTACACATTGCATATAGAGTATCTTCTAGTATAAAATAGGATTTTTCTTTTCCTTTATTTTTTTCTGCTACAGAGGAGGGAGATGAAAACAGTGGTATAATATACGTGCCCAGGTCAACCAAAAGCAAAGGCTGTAAGTAAGGACTAAGTTGCAGGGTGTTGGAGTGTTGGTGTTAATTGAAGAACAGGGCATTATTTTATGCAATCTATTTAGGCAGTCAGCTGTAATGCCTAATAGTTTTTCTTTTTATAATGCAGTGTTGTTTCTCCCACATACTACATTTACTTGATAAAGTGAGGATGATTTTCTTAATTTGAGTTTAATGGTGTAGTGCAAAAAGAGGAACTTGTTCACTCCAAACGTGTTAGCTAAACTGTGATTGCGAGCATTCAGCTATGAGCCTCTAGGTTCCACAGGCACAGTTCGGTGTAAAATATATGCTGCTGCTGCTAAAAACTGATCCTTTAGGGAAGTGGGCAGCAGGGTTAATTTTCAGCCAAATTATTTACCTGATATAGCTCCCAGCAGGGCAATGAGAAAACCAGAGCCAGCACAAGGGAAGCAGTGGCAATAAACATTTGAGAAGGCAACTAAAATTGTATTTTTATAAAGAATTTTTACTTATGATGTGTTAAAGAGGATGGATAAAGAAAAAATTAAAGTGGATAAAATATGTTTTAGATTCTCAATTATTCCTTTTTACCTTCTTTTTCCCAGAATTGAAACCCTAATTTTGCCCATAAGCATTCTGTCTGGCAAGTATAAAAAAATTGTGGCTAGCATCTCACTGTCCATGCTAATTTTCCTTCCTATCCATTTACATCATGGGAAACAACAGACAAATGGAAGCTTCTCTACAGGTTACAGTCTGGTCCAAACAGGTTGTCACAGCAAGGGAAAAAAATCTAACAGTTGTGCATAGTTAAAATAGGGTTGCAGTAATCCCTCATGGTATATTAAAATATTTTTCTAGTGACCCAAATTCCAGTATATTAAATAGTACACAGTATATTAAATGGTATTTCATGAAATAGTGTTTATTTTATACACTTACATATCTATCTTTATATATGGAGCAGAGAAAACACTTCAGATGACATTATTATGACATTATTATAGCTGACATTGAACAGTTTCCTGACTTCTAAATACATAACTCTACAACCTTAATCTTTTTTTAAGTATTATATTGCATTCAATATATCATATTCTGTACAGATAATGCATTGTGTTACACATTCAGTGAAGCAAACAACTTGTTATATATAAATTAAATAAACTCACCTTTGACCTGCTTTTCTCCAAGCAGTCTGATTAGGTCTGGTTTTAG
Organism: Aleadryas rufinucha; assembly: GCA_013397815.1. Lineage (NCBI taxonomy): Eukaryota > Metazoa > Chordata > Aves > Passeriformes > Aleadryas > Aleadryas rufinucha. Next base: position 82,034 of record VZTH01014113.1, read on the forward strand.
AAGGCATGGAGTTTGGTGAGTAGTGGTAGCATTTTAGCAGGGGGGTAGATTACTTCACTGAAAGCATAGTGGAGCTTTTTGAAATCAGTGATTACAAAGTTTAGCCACAATAATTTCTAATCATAATTTCTTCATAAACCCAGAGGTAAGGTAGTTACAGGCAAACTAATCCGTTTTACTGCCTAAAAACATTTCATTTAATATTTTACACTGAGGAGGCAGCTGGTGGTATTTCATTTCTCTTTGGCAAACTTAGAAAGCAGTCATTATGTAGCAGTTAAAAGCATACTCGAAACATTCCACATCGGTTGATTTGATATTCTGACAGGTCATTTATATACAATCACACAGTGCCTCATTTTCACAAGACCATTTTCTTTCAGTAAAAAATGCAAGAAATAAAAAATCAAGCAAATCCTGTTATAAGGAGATTATTTTAGGAATGTATTAAACTCCCTGAAAGATAATGTCTTTCTTAAATATATCCAGGCCTTATTTAAACAGTAATAATTACAAGATACTGAAGGAAATGAAAATGAAGAGAAACAGAAACCTTTTGCTTGCAGGGTAGCTTTTTGTGGGGGGCTGGTTTGTTGTGGTTTTTTTTGGTTGGTTTTTTGGGTTTTGTTTGTTTGTTTGTTTGTTTGTTTTGGGTTTTTTTTTTTGTTATTTTAGTAATAAATTCCTCGGGGGATTTTAGACATCTTCTAATTCATGTGTCTCAGGAAAAAAAATCAATAATTAAAAAAAAAACTAAATTCAGATCTGTAAGTCACATCACAGTTTTAGAAATATCTAACAGTACTTCTGAAAATAGACTGGTGAAAAATAGAAGTCAGCACTGACGTAGAGAAAATTTTTTTTTTTTCTATTGTCTACAAATGCTGCATCTCTTTCCTTATACTGAAAAAAATGAATACATAGGCCAGAAAATATTCTGAAATGTGAAGCATTTACTTATTGACAATGTTAAATCTGGAAACCTTCTGTAAATTTGGAAACTGATTGTCATCAGAGCAGAATTTTTTCCAGCATGTCAGAAGATTAAACAAAGACCTATAGATAGGTTTACAAGCATGAGCACATTTGTCGATCCCCTGAGCACCATTAGTGCTCTTTTGTCCTCTTGGCGCTCCTGCTCAGACCAGGTTTGTTTCTGGCTATTTTGTTAAAGCTAATCGGACAGGTTAGGAAAGGGAAGGTTGTCTCCTTTCCTATCGTTATCCTCCCATTTGAAAACATAAACATTTTCATACTCCATGTCTTACCAATTGGTGTGGCTGATCAGGTTTTTTCTTATCATGACCTTCCTTATAATTTCTTTGTCTGTTTTTTCTCTGAATATTCTGTTTCATGGCTCTTTTGATAAGGTATCCTTGAAGAAGCAAACATTCTCCTTCCACCTACCCTTGCAGAGACCACTTAGAAAACTTCTGGAATCTTTTTCCCCTCTTTTTTTCTTCCATTGTCTTCCTGATACAATCCAGCTTTCTACTCTACTTTCTGCTGATTGGAAGACAGTGGCTTGACATTGCACCAAAGTAATATTTCTTTAATGTGTGGATAAAAAGCTAAGGCAGAAAATGAGTTTTGATCTACTGATGAAAACAAAGTTTAGCCAAAAGTCAAGTTTGGTTCTGGGTGGGTTTGGTTGTGGGTTATTTATTTGTGGAGATTTTTTTGTTTGTTTGCTTTGGTAGGTGGCTGTTATGTTTTGGGGATTTTTTTGTTTGTTTTGTTTTTGGGGTTTTTTTGTGGTTTTTTTTGTTTGTTTGTTTGGTGGGGTGGTTTTTTGTTTGTTTGTTTGTTTGGGGTTTTTGTTGTTGTTGTTTTAATTTTCAGCCCTTTCTTTCTGGTAGAGAACTATTTCTCATCTATATGACAGAAAAATATGTAAGACTAAGACAACTAGTTGGTTTTCCAGGAATGTAATTCTTTTCTTTAAATCCACAAACATTTGAAAAGCTTAGGCTAGTTGACTGCACTTGCTGAATGTGACTCCGTGGAGGATACTCTCTTTTCAGCATGCATGGATTTTCATGTCTGACATACATTAAAACTCAGTTATGAACACCAGTAAATAATACACTTTTGATCAGTGACTATTTCTGTGGCATTTATGGGTGTAGAGGAGACATGAAGTGCTTAACTAGTTTTTTCTGAAGCTCTAATAACTAGGTGTAAACCACTTTGAAACATCATATAAAGGTTTAAGAAGCAGAGAGCTGTTGTTTGTGTTGTCATAGCAAAGTTCTTAGCCTTGCAACTTCTCTCTATGAAACAATGCTGTACACTTATTTTTCTTTACTCTCAGAGACAGGGGTTATTTTTCTTCAGTTCTTTGTTGCCTAGCTGCTTCAATGCTGAACTCTATTTCTAATGTGTTTATTTCAGCATGTACTGTATAATTTCCATATGGCTCTGCTTTTGATGGCAATATGAGTCACTGATAATGATAGGTGAAGGAATAGCCCTCTGAATGTATCCTTCTTTTTCTAAATTGTGGAGGAGTTAATTCTACCTACTATTTTCTTTGAACCATTTATCAAAATAAAGATTATAAAAATATAAAGAACTTGTTCTTATGGCCATTTTACAACTATATGTAACTCTTAGATTATATGTGAAAAGATAGAATTTTTTGATAGCAAAGTTCTGAGGGATGTCTTTAGCCATCAGGAAACAGAGGATGAACAAACAGATCATTTTATTCAGCTACAAAGTCAGTCATTTTATTAGGCAGGTTTATAGAGAGAGGTTATGTTGTTTGTTAGAGCAAGTTTTCCAATAGCAGAAAACAGAAAGTTCTCATGTACAAAAGCCCCATTTCAAGTATATATCTCTATTTAAGTCATCCATTCATGACACCAGTAGGAGGGCTTTCAATTGACAAGCAGCTCTGCTTTTTCCAGGTGTATTATCTAGTGTAATAAATATATTACCTCTCCTTACAAGGTCTGGCTTAGCTATTATCCTCAAACAAATGTAGAGGCAGCTACATGACTCACATGTGATTATATGACTGTGACCAATCTTGTTTTTGAAGAGGAGCCTATTCAGCATCTCCTGTTTGAAGCTGTCAATTTCTTTCAAACATTTCTCAAAGTAGCACTGTATAGTGAGTCACTGAATCATATCTCCAATTATTATTTATGTATCAACACTTTGTGTAGCACTGAAAGTGTTAACTCTCCTCTTTCCCTTCATAAAATCATTGTTTGTATTGTGACTGTGTGAAGACCTCAGCTAGAGAAGTGCTAGGGAACTTGAGTAAGAGACAGACCTTGTAACTAGAGCTGGCAAGGTGGCCCAGAACAAAGCAAGTAGGAGAACCTCAGGCAAAGACTATAAGATTCATCATTCTGGGGCCTGAATATATGGCATATAATTATGGACAGGCCTGTAAAGAGGCTGTATGATAAGGGCATAAAATTTTTGTATAGTCATACGTTAAAAACTTAGGTAATTATTCTGTCTTGCTTATATCCACCATCTTTTATTCCACTTCTTTCATGGTGTCTACCTTTTTTTTCCTTTTCTACCTTTTTTTGTGGGTTTTTTTTGGGGGTTGTTTGTTTTGGTTTGGTTTGGTTTTTACTGTATTTACAGTACATCTGAAAGCCTAAAGTCCTATTCCTGTAGGAAGTGCTCTCTTGCCCTGAGAATTTTTTATGTATTTCTTTCCTCAATTTTTCCTCTGTAGTACACATGCAGTTGTGGATGGAATACCAGGCACTCTCTTTTAAATATGTAATTTCTAACTTGTCTTTTTTATTTTGTATATTTCTGCAAAAATAAAATTTCTCTTTCTGCTTTAAAGAATTTTCTCTACTAATATTTTGCATTTCTTTAACTTTGTAGATGATTAAGATTGGATTTTTTTTTTTTCCCAAATCTCTTTCTGCAGTTTTAATGAGCATCCCTTTAAGCACTGGTCAGGTCTCAGGGTCATGAAGAAAACCACAAAAACAAAACAACTTTAAACATAACACAAATCTTATTGAAGCTGATAGGAGCTACTTCGCTGGCTATTTGGTGTAGGTTTGTTAGAGCAAATTTAAAGGGGATCTGTAATGCATAGAGTCAAATAGAACAGATTTTAACTGTCAAACAGGCTTTTCTGGAATTGCAAACCTTAAGCTTTATAATTCACTTTGTATCTCTGCAGACCTAAATTAAAGGATGATTCCTCTATGAACTGTACAACAAAAGAGCAATAGATAACGTCATTGCCCACTCTGAGTTGATAGGTTCTAATTTGTACAAGTATATGGAGACACATTTAAATACTTAATAAAGTTTCATTTACTGCATTGATATTCACTTTGAATTTGATATTACTTTCTGCTAATTTTACTATGAGTGAAGAACTTTTGTAGCAATTACAATGGGAGGAGATAATTTACATTCAGTTTACCATACACGTTTAACACTACATTAAATGTCACCAGGAATTGTAAGCATTGTGCAGCACTGAAAGAGACAGGAATGACTGCATCTTCACTAGCAACACATAGACTGTGTTTAAAGTCAATTTGATATGGTCAGTTCTCCATTTTTTGAAGCATAGCCACAGAATTAAATCAGTCTGCTAATACTGAAACTCCTGAACACATTGAAGTTATGGGTCTAGTGTAGCTATGTTTGAGTTGACGTTTGTAATCCTTCTTAAACACAACCTGGACCAAGGACAATTGCTCAGATGACTCCATACTGCATCTTCCAAGAAGGATAAAGCTAGCACATGGATAAATCCAGTCTAGCATTAATACTGAGCAACTTTCAAGAGAAGAGCTGTCACTATAGGGGACCACAATGCAGCAAATTTTACTGTGCTTTTCACCCTTCAGGTAGTGTTGTATGGAGATTACTTGGGTCCAGCAGAATTTAATAACTTGGACACTATCCAATCCAAGATAACTAAAAGGACTTCCAAGCCCAAGTGTAACCAGAAAATGGTACAGCTGTATTTTTATAGTCCTGTGATTAAGCTAATGTAGACACAGCTCATTATCTTTATTTCAGTGAAACAATTAATAAGATACAACTCTCACAAATTATTTAGGTATTTATTAGGCTTACCATTAAGAGAGGAAGTGTGTATTGAGATAGAAAGTATTAAAAACAGTATCAGGAAAAAAAATAATAAAAATTAAGCTCTGAAAATAGAATAAAACTATTTTAAAAATAGATACTATTTTGTAACATACAGGAATCTTTTATCTTCTTCGATGTGTTGCATGGTGTGGAAGTTGTGGAGTAAGGTTCCAGTCATGCAATTTTTCTGTGTTTGGATCCAGCATCACCTGGGACTTCAGGGAGACTCCAAGTGGGCTTAAAATAAACAGGTGATAGTTCAGATATATGATCAGTCTGTCCTTCATGTAATATCACTTATTTCTGCTTGCATGTAGAACGGCTCATCTGTGTCATCAGAATCTATATTCAAAGGTGTTAGTAGGTTGGAATTTTCATGTTCAAGTCCTGAAGTTATGTCACGTAGTGGGACACTCTGGATTCGTTTGTTATTTCCACTCATAAAACAGGAAGAACAGGTTAGTCTCCTCTGAACTGGATGTCTTATAGGAGATGCACAAATCAATTTTTTTTGTCCACTTTTGAATGGACTACATAGAGTATGCAGTTATGAGCAAAAGAAAATAAGCATTTTGAATCCGCTATTAGATGTTTTATCAAGACCTAGAGCATAATGTGAAGGAACAATTGTTGAAGTACATCTAGTCACTTTTTGGTAAAGCTGACCTAAGAATACAGAAACCTTCATTGGTTCTATTTTGCTAAAATTAATATCTTTCTAATGATATATTTTCCCGATCTGTCTTGTATTGTAAAAGAATCTCAATTATATAGATTTTGTTAATAATGGATCATCATGGGGTTTTGAGCAAATCCTTGACTTACTGGTCTTTAAAATGTCTCTTACCTTGAAGACATATTAAAAGAAAATCATTACAACTACAATATGTTACTATGTTAAAATTAAACATTTTTGGTGGTTGTGGTTGTGGTTGTAGGTTTTGGGGTTTTTTGTTTGTCCTGACAATAAAATAATATACTGGGTATTTCCAGGATCATACAAATTACACAGGATACACTCTGATCAACACCTTATATGACATACACCACTCAGACTAAAAAATAAGCTACTAATTTCATCTTCTATACTTTTTTTACCCCACAATAAAAGAAGCTAAAATTTGAGTAACATTTAAAGCATATTTTTTACAATCACAGATGCACAACTTATACATGTATGAGTAATAGCATCTACTTTCAATCTCTTGCAGGGATTCTAGATGTTATTGTGACAGTACAATTACAGTTATGGCTAAATTCCAAGGGGGTTCTGGTCTGCATTTCATTCTTTTCTTTTTACCAGGAGTTAAATAAAGTACTTCTATTTAAAGAGGGATAAGGAAACTCAAAGTGTTTCTGCAAGTACATAGGACAGAAGAGGAGGACTGAGGAAAATGCAGGTCCATTGCCCAGCAAAATGGAGGACCTGGTCATATGGAATATAGAAAAGGCTGAGGTAGTGAATATCTTCTTTGGCTCTTTTTACTAGCAGACCAGTCTTCAGGAATCACAGATCCTAGTGGCCATACGGAATTGCTGATATAAGGAAGATACACCCTTGGTAGAAGAGGATCAGGTCACAGAATACTTGAACATCCTGAACATAAATAAGTCTATGAGCCCTTGCAGGCCAGCCAAACCCTATACAGAAGCACACACAATTATTAAAGGAGCTGATACGTGTCATTGTGCAGCTACTGTCAATTAATGCTGAGGGCAAATACCACTCCTCTCTTCAAGATGGACAAGAATGAGGACCCAGGGAACTACAAGCCAGTCAGCCTTATCTCAATCCCTGGGGAGGTGACTGAGCATCTAATCCTGGAAAACAGTTCCAGGGATGTTAAAAACAAGAAAGTCATCAGGAGTAACCAGCAATGCTTCACCAAGGGGAAGTCATGCCTGACCAACTTGGTAAACTTCTATGATGAAATGTCTGGCCTGGTCCTGTGTCAGACTCTGGACTCCTCAGTACGAGAGAGACATGCACATGCAGGAGAGAGTCCAGCAAACATCCACAAAGATGATGAAGGGGCAGGTGCACCTCTTTTTTGAGGAAAGGCTGCGAAGCTGGGACTGTTTAGCCTAGAGAAGAGAAGGTTTAGAGGGATCTTATAAATGTCTATCAACATGTTAAGATAGGGGGCAAAGACGATGGAGCCAGGCTCTTTGCAGGGGTTCCCAATGACAAGATCTGAGGCAATGGGCACACACTAAAATGCAGGAGGCTTCATCTGAATATCAGGAAAGCTTTTTTACTGTAAGGATGGCTGAGCACTGGAACAGATTCCTCAGAGGGCTTGTGGAGTCTCCCTCCTTGAATATATTCAAAATTCATCTCTACATGGACCTGGGCAACTGGTTCTAGGTGACCTTGCTTCACCTGTTCATGGATTCAGTGATTCTGTGATTCTGTGTAATATTATGTGTATTTCATTTTCACCATACACCTATAAATGTAAAATAGTACAATTAAATTTAATCTCACTTCTTTTTTCCTAAACATGGTCACGTCAAAAATAAAGAGCTTACAAGCTGCTTCAGTTCTTTTAAATTGCTTCTTAAAAAAAATATTTTTTGATTTATTGCAGCACTTTCAGCTATATATTTAATTAATTTTCAGATTGGAAAGAAATAATAAACAATCAAAGCACATGCTTATAAATTAGTAGATGTTAAAGGAACTGTCCTCATGTACTTTTGAAGGATTCAATTTACTGAAATATCCAAAGAATTTCAGCAGATAACTAAAAATTATCACATCCCTATAGTGGTATGTGGAATCATGGAGCCATAGAATGGTTTGCATTGGAAGGAATTTTAAGGGTTTGTTCCAACCCATCTGCCATGGTCAGGGACACCTTCCAGTAGATCACATTGCTCAAACCTACATCCAAACTGGCCTTGAGCACTTCCAGGGATGGGCCTTCCACAATTTCTCTGGGCAACTTCTTCCAGTGACTCACCAGCCTCACATCGAAGAACTTCCTCCTAATATCTAATCTTAACCTTCCTTCTTTCAGTTTAAAACCATCCCCCATTGTCTTATTACTACACTACCAGATAAAAAAATCCCTTCCCATATATCCTTTAGGTATTCTTTAAATATGGTGAGGCTGCCTCCAGGTCTCCCTAGAGCTTTCTCTTACCCAGGCTGAACAACCCCAATTCTCTCAGCCGTTTTCCTTGGAGAGGTGCTTTAGCCCTCTGATCATCTTCATGTCTTCCTCCTCTGGATCTGACTGAGCGGGTCTATGTCTTTCTTATCCTGGGGATCACAGCATAACAGGGTATTTCAAGTGAGATCTCACAAGAACAGAGGAGAGGCGAAGAGTCAGCTCCCTTGACCTGCTGGCCTGACGCAGCCCAGGATAGCTGGCTTAATATGAGACAGGAAGAATAGTCACTACAATATTTGCTTGTCTCATCATTGTTCTTCCTTTATCATCTGTTTATGGTTACTCTTTGAGATAAAACACCAATTTGAAGGATATTATCTAATCAGGTAAATCTGAACTTTTGCTCTTGAAGTAGCTGTAATCTTTGCCACAGAGTGGTTGTGCATTGATATCACTGATGTTTGGAGGACTATTGAGTACAGAAGTCTCTGCGGTAGTTTAGCAAATGGTTGATTGCACGATTCAAACAATTTCTTGTTTTCCACTTTCTTCATTTTGACATGGATTTAGAAGATATTGTGATGTCTTCTAGAAAACTGGAATACTTTGACATAACACACAGCTAGAATCTATGTGGTGTTAGGAAGTCATTGATTCAACATCAGTATGAAATGATTTTTCTAATGTTGCAACTCTGCCATAATTGATTTTTAACATCAGTACCCTGCTGATTTTTTTTGTTATTTTGCATTTTTACAGCACTAGTACTAAAAATCTTTAGCTAGTATTACAGAGTGCTGCAAATGAAGACTCAAGTATTCAAATAACCAGAGGACTGTGTTACGGTGTGCTATGGCCAGCACCATGGCCAGCAAGATCAGGTGGACCAGTGGGTCCAGTGGTTTGATGCCCACACAGCCCAGGAGTCCTGAGGTTAGGGTGAGAACCCAGAGGGCTGTGCGGGGCATGCAGATCTTGCTCCCACAGTTGGCCACCATCATGTCCTCCCCTTCTTCCCTACATTTGGTTTTCCTTATGGAAAGCTCTATGTTCTTCAGTCCCTCACTGGCCCATGTTAATCCTCCCTGCCTACCCTTATTCCTATTAGTTAAACACCCTTCTCCCTGCTGCTGTAACGCCCCCCTTCTGTTGTACTATTGGTTATTATGTGCTTTCCCCTCCCTTTCTGTAGGGGTATAAAACCTCATGTAAAAAGCATTTCTCCGGTTCTTCACGCCCATTTTTGGATTTCTTTTGGCATTAAACCTTTTCCTTTCACCCCGAAGAACCCCCTTTGCCTCGTTCCTGCCTCCTCCACGCGCCTTTTCCATCGGTGGGCAGGGCGAACCCGAGCTGGAGCTTCACCTGCCCTCCCGCACAGCGACAGCCTCCATCTCCCCCTCCCGCACAGGCGAGTGCCCGGTGCTAGTGGTCACCTGCTAGCCGGTAACAGCACCACAGCAGGACTGTTTATATGCTTACCAGGCATATTTACATGCAGCATCATACGTGGACTAAGTCTATTTTTCACATAGCTGGAACTGGAAATAATAATGGGTGTACATGTGTATATGCATGCATTCTTGCAAATACAGAGTTTCAGTTTGCATCCCTTCATGGGATTTGATCACAGAGCCATAAATGCATTTCAGATTTCTAAATGTCAGACATTGACTAATTTTTAGTCATCAAGTAGAATTGCAAAAAAAAAAAAGTGTTTAACAGCTGTAATTTTTTTGAAGCTCATGTAATCTAAAAATGGACACACAATTTGCATGCCAAGTTTTAACTCAAAGCAAAATTTCATGGATAAATTATACAGTCCTAAAAATACTAAGATTATAGTGGCAGCAGTGAAATATTTCTAAGTACAGCAGTGCAAACAATGACCAATTATCATACAGTTTTACCATTTCAACACAAAAGAAATGCTCTACAACTATCAAATTTGAAAATGCCAAGGCAGATTACTATGGATCCAAGTGCAGCTTTCAGATAATGTTGTAAGCTATAAAACCCTTTCCTTAATTGTCATAAATTGGAACAAATTAGAGAATTTTTAGGAAGCTATGGTGTAGTCATTCACACAGCTTTAAAATGCTAAATCAAAAATAAAACCTAAATCTGCTGAATATGGCTTTCTGTTATCTGTCATATTTTCTGGAGAATTTGAACAATGGAAACTTAAATTACTGTTTTAAACTCACCAAATGAACAAAAGAACCCTTTAGTGACCAGGCCCTACCTTTCCATTCTCCACAAGAACTGCAGCACCATAAGTAGATTACAATAAACTGTACATACTCTGATAATTAAGATATACACATTCAAAAGTTTTCATTTGCATAATTGCAAGGAATTAAATGCCTTTAAGATTTTAAAGAATACCAATACCACTAAACTGACTATTACTCATCCTTCCAGCTTCATAACATTGAGTATTAATCTCTGCTTGTCCAGTCACCTTATGTAACCAAAGGTAAAAAAAGTGTGCAATGATTATTATCTCACTTTATTTATGACTGACAGCAGGAAAGAAGATGAAGTCACTGTTGTCAGTATTGTTGTCACACATATCAAGATGACACCAAAAGAAAACCATCCAAATCAAGGTTATAATACCGTAGGAAAGCATACTTTTTTCAGCAATACCTTAAAGCTCAGGTGAAAATATAGAATTGGAAAATAAAGAAAATAAAACATGAGGCAAGTGTCTATATTCTGAACCTGCATGTATGAATTTATTTTGAAGCAGACATCTGTGAAAAGAAGCAAGAACTGAAGTACTTAGTCCCCACAGTTTGTGGGTCCCAGTATAGCACATTGATTTGTAATTTTTGAGTGTTCAGAAGGCCTGAACAAATGTGCATGCATGATTGGACAGCACAAACATAATAAATATGATAAAGCATGTTGTTTGTTTGTACAACTTTAGAAAGTTGAATCTTTCTGGTTTATCCACTGTGCAAACAATGAACAATATCAAGATTTTTTTTTATTGCTTATGAAGTAATATGATTTAACTCAGTATTTACAAAATTAAACCTTTATTAATTAAATTTGCCTATTTATAAGTGCAACAGTCCAAACCAAGTCTACCGTTTCCATAACAGTAATAACAAAATGGATATTTTCATAATATAATCATTTTATTTCCAGAATGACTGATTAATTAGGTTATTCTCACCCAGATGTACAGACAAACACAGTTAAAAAATTATAGAAGAACATCACCCACACACATAACATGGGAAAAAAAACCAGAAGAAAAGAGATTAACAGCCCATAGCACTCTTGATACATCATTCTATAACACTTGCCTTCCTGAGGAAAATGGACCAGTATTTCTCTGGTCATCTGCAGAAGAAAAGTTGTATCTGCATACAGAAAGTTTTTTTTCTTTATCATATGGAAATTACTAAAAGAACAAATATAGGTGGGTATCTAAGTAATATAGAGTGAATCATTAAAACCTAAGGATCAGAGCCTTCAGATTCAATGATAATAAAATTCTCTAGAATTATAACCACAGCACAAAAAAAAAGGGAGAAAGATAGCACATAGTAAACACACTTCAGTGTGTTTCTAGAAGTTTTTTGTATGTAGCATAATCCATGACAAATTCTTTATCTGTTCTCAATACAATCCTTTTAGAATTTCATAATATTTTTAATCAAATAACCTAAATTAAGAAACAAAACTGCAAACAAAGTGAGTTAATAATATGTTGTACTTAAATGGCTTTGACGCACAATACAAATTAGTTTACTTTTGTGCCAAAAATCAAACATCACCATGGAAAACATTTTTTTGTTATGGTTGTGATTAATATTAAACATTTTCAAAGTTGGGACTAATTTTGGGACAAACACAGGTTTTGATAAAAATTGAAGGGAGAGCTATTAGTTGCTTCCAGCATCCTAGTTCAGAACAACAGCTTGAGGAGAGGAAATAGGCAGAGTCAGGGAGACAGAGAAAGAAAGATATGTGTCAGGGAATTTTACTGTACCCCTTGAGGTAAATTAAGCACGTTTGTGCTTAACTATATATTAAAAAAATAAACAAAAAACCCACCAGTGCGTTGCACGCAGTCGTACTGCCATAAGAAGTTCTGCAAGGAGTCTGCAAAGATATGCCAAGAGCCAATTCCTTATAAACAGATACACCAGCACTGATCCAGTGAGTCTTGCATTAGAGGTCCATACCTCAGCACCAGCTCTGCTGCCCAAAAGTGGACTCTGAGTCATCCCATTCCACTTTGGCTACAAGAGAATGTTTGGGGTGTTACGTATCCCATTACCAAGGGAAATTTCCCTCCTTTTCAGGGAGGCCTTCTGTCTCTGGCATTCCTGCTGCCAGGCAGTTTAACTCCTTCTGCAGTTGGGACTTCTTGTCCTTTGTGCCATATAAATCCTCAGTCACAAATTGCCGCTGCTGTGCAGTTATAATTTGAATTTCTTTTTAATCCATCTTGTGGTACAACTTAACAGGAGCAAGTAGAAAGGAAAAGGGAAAGTTAAGAAAGGGAAAATAAAAGAGTATAATGAGAAAGGACAGACTAATCACAGAATTGTAGAATCATAGAACAGCTCGGACTGGAAGGGACCTTAAAAATCATCTAGTTCCAACCCTCCTGCCATGGGCAGGGACACTAGACCAGGCTGCTTAAAGCCCCGTCCAGCCTGGCTTTTAGGTAAGTACTTCTGGGAAAGGGGCATCTACAATGTCACTGGGCAACCTGTTCCAGTGTGTCACCAGCCTCACACTAAAGAATTTCATCCTAATACCTAAACTAAATCTACCCTATTTCAGTTTACAGCCATTACCCCTTGTTCTATCCCCTCCCTCCACCTGTTGCTCACACTTCTTTTGATGTAGCCCAGGATGCTGTTGGCTTTCTGAGCTGCAAGTGCACACTGTTGGCTCATGTCCAGCTTTTATTTGCTAGAACCCCAAGTCCTTCTCTGCAGGGCTCCTCTCAATGAGTTCTTGTCACAGTCTTTCCTCATGTCTGGGATTGCCCTGACACAGGTACAGCACCTTTCACTTGGACTAGTTGAACGTCATGAAATTTCCATTGGCTCACTTCACGAGCTTGTCCAAGTCCCTCTGGATTGTGTGTCAACTGCACCATTCAGCTGTGTTATCTGCAAATTTGATGGGGGTGCACTCAGTCTTGCTGTTCATGTCATTGATGAAGGTACTAGACAGCACTGGTCCCAAGACAGAGCCCTTAAGGACATCATTCATCACCAGCCTCCACCTGGACATAGGGAATTGACCACAACTCTCTGGTTGTGCCCATCCAGTCAATTCTTTATCCACCAAGTAGTCAACCTTTCAAATCCCCACTTCGCCAATTTGGAGATAAGGATATCATGTGGGAATGACAATTTCTTACTAAATAACAGAGAACGTCCACGACTGTGGTAGCACAGACTCTTTCCCATGGGAATTTTTCTCTTCTTCTCCCTGTGTTCTATAAATAAAGATAAGGTTTGGATGTTATTGAAACTGTCTCTGGAAAGATGGGCAGTTCAGCCTGGCCTATCGGCCTAGGGGGAGGTTTTGAATTGACCCAATCTGGAGAAACTTTTAAAAGTCTATATAAGTTTTAGAATTAAATAATAAAATCAGAATTCCGCCTCACCCGATCCAATCTGGTTCTTGCACTCGGCTGTAGGAAACAGAGAAGCAAAAACTTNTTTGTTTTTGAATGGCACTTTCAGCTAAGGAGTTAATCTTGTAACCATTACTCTGCCAGAATCACCTTTTATTTTTTTTTATATAGCTCTTAGGCCCGATTATAAAACATATTGTGATAGTTCAGCTCTCATTCACATGCCTTTAAATGTCTGGTCCTTACTTTCTGATCAAGTTTGGAAACTGAAAAACTGAATTAGTTGATATTCAGCTGAGAAAAATTAGAGACATACCAGTAGGGAGGGGAAGATGATGAATTGGTGTCTGTATTTGAAACTATTATTTTCTATTTGACGCGAAGAGTCAAAGACAGAGGTGCAGTTTCTGCAAATCTGTTTTGAATAAATCTGTAACCTATATTCTTATCAGTAATGGAAATTTATTTCTGAGCATTTTCCATAATTCTGTCATTATTTTCCATGCATTCCTTGCCTCCCACTCACCTTAACACAATGTAATGTTTAGAAGTCGTACAGAAGCTTGAAACAATATCAACATTCTGTTAGTTTGCTGTATCACGTGCAGAAATACTTCTGCTCTCTGGAGCTTGCATCACATTTCTTTCTTACCAACCACCTGTCACAGAGTGAGCTGCCATGAAAAAGATGAGCCAACAGAGTTAATTTTTCGATTAAAACTGGGAGTTGACAAAAAAAGAAATATTATTGGTGGAGCTATATAACCTGAAATTTATCTGACTTGTTGATACAGAGTCTTCCTATTAACAATTTCATAAAAGAGACCATGTGCTCAATACCCCCGAGATAGATCAACACCACTGGTTTGTGTGAGCTTTTTCTTTTTCTCTCCAGAATAGGGTCTGGGCCAAATGGCAAAACCAGAACTGCTGCTGGCTCTTGGATGTATGGCTAAAATTAAGAAGTCACTGGCCAATACTGTTAACCATAATGCTCACACAGTGCTTTTGTGATTGCTAATTCTAGCAAAAAAAAACTTTCCATTTTTCTTTTCAGTCTATAAAATTGGATTAAATCCAGCTCTATTAAAAGCTGTCAGACATACAGCACAAAGTCTCAAGTCTTGGTATTGAGCCAAAATGGATGGCTCATAACTTTCTCACTTGCACTACTCATGTGAGAGGAAAATACCACAGCCAAATGAAAAAGTCTACCAGCATCAGAAAACATGCAGAAAATTGTGACCATATACCATTACAGAAATAATTTCAAGTGTAAATGCTCCTCACTGTGAATGTTCTACTGCTATGGATTTTTAGGTAGTTTTTCTTACTGCTAGACTTTTAAAACTAAAATAAATTATGAATTTTCATAGAAAATATACTAAAGCTTTATGGGTATCCGCTTGCTTAAAAAAGGAGTACAGGTGGTGTCTAAGGTATCCAGCACAGGTCTATGCATTTAATTGGAAATACCAATTTTTTTTAAGGTGGATTAAACACTTCTAAAGTATATTTGTCTTTTAATGAAGAGTATTGGATTGTGGGAACTCCTGAAAAATGTAAATGTAATTAAAGCTAGAAAGCCTCAAAATGCTTAAAACTTTTGAACAGAAGTATGAAGAACAGACCTTGAAGAGATTCCTCTGCTGGTACGGTAGATCTGTTGACCATTCCCTCTTTGTGACACTGATAATTTATCTCTTTTCCCCAGTGTGTCCTGAGAACTCACCTCTAGCTCTGTATCATAATGCACACTCAGAAAACAAGACGAAAGCTGAAGAACTGTTCAGAGAACGAAGAGCTTTTGTCTTTCATGAGTTACAAATGTAAGTAGACCCTGGGCTTGCTATATGATCCAAAGCATATATATAATCTTGCCAAGTGACCCAGAATAGAAGCAGCAGTCCTGCACCACCTATCTGGATCTAATAACGTGTTGCTAATAGCATTACCAATCAAAAAAATTCCAGTGAGACACTAAAGTTAAGACTTGGATAGGCTGGTAACAGTTTCTAGGCAAACCTATGGAAATAATGATGTATGATTTATTTAGTAAATAAATATAGAGTATTAATATAAATAATGAAATTTGATGTAATTTTATGGAAAATGAGTGTTTGGGCTGACTGTATTCCAGGCTGAAATTACAAGTTTGGTTTACAAATTTAGCTATCTAAATGAAATAAATTAAATACCATTAGTATGTTGAAAGGTCTGAGTTTTATGTGTGCCATATTGTAGTTTGAAATATTAAAATTGTCTAATAAACATGACTGTCAATAGGAAATGATCATCAAATGATGATAATAATTTGGCTTTGCAGAAATGTTGAAAAAACAATGGAATTTATCATCTTAACTGATGAAATTTAAATACTTGAATGAAACCACAGAGCCACATCAGTTGAAATTTAAGTCAAACTTATCAAAAGGGAAGGAAGATTATACATTATAATAGTAGTATCTTAAACCCCAGGAAAATGGAACTGTGGTGATCCAAGATACTTCTGACACCATCTGCTTCATCTTGCTTGTATAGAGAGCAAATTGTGCCGTGCCGACTGAAAAAATAAAAAAGACCCAAGCAAAAATCCCCATCATTTTAATCTTAGATGATCCATTTCATAGCCTGGAACACTGATGAAAAGTAAAAGGCTTCTACAAGGCTTCCATAAGGCTTTGCACCAGGCACTTGAGCTGTTGGCATATTTTTGCAATGCTTTTAAAGATTTTCAGGTTAGGCAGTGCTATTCTTTCATTAATACTGACTCTGCCTTACTACGTCAATGATGAGCTTTGTCATTCTACACCTACAGAAGGTTTTAGCGACTATGATAGTCAGTTGCATAGCAGCTGTCCTTGATTCATAACATATTTGTTTCATAACTTACTGTTTTCCCTTCCCATGCATGCCAAGAAAGCCACTAAATCTGAACCAGAATTCATGATACAAGTTTCTGTATTTTTCTGAAAAATATCTTTATTGCTGCCTCTGTCTTGTCACTTAATATAAGGAGCAGGTGATGAAGATAACCAGCAAATTCCAGCTTCTGAACCATGGAGTGAAAATGGAAAAGGTTTTTACTCTATTGCCTTTGAGTTCTTAGACACTCAAGCCTATCTCGGATTACACAGTAGACTGCTGTGAAGAAACAGCACATCTGTATCCTTATGCTCTTTTTACTTAAAAAATACTTTTGCTCATAGTGACCCTGTCCATATTTATAGGTGTCAGTTTCTCCGACATCTTTGCTTCTATGTTTGTCACACGATAGCCATGGTGCTGGCTATCAATCCCTCCAACACCTTTTCTGTAGTACAGGGGCTGTGATGGTACAGCAGTTAATATGGGTGTGCTTATACTAGGAAGATAGATGAGCCCTAGCTGCCTGCCATGGGCAGGGATGCCTTTCATGAGATCAAGTTGTTCAGGGCCCCATCCAAACTGGCCTTTAACACTTCCAGGGATGGGACATCCACATCTCTGGGTAACCTATTCCAGTGTCTTACCTCCCTCACAGTAAAGAATTTCTTCCGAATATCTGATTTCAAATCTAAATCTTTCAGTTTAAAACTGTTACCCCTTGTCCTGTTACTACACCCCCTGATAAGGACTTCCTCCCCATCTTACCTGTTGACCCCATTTAGGCGCCTGAAGGTTGCTAGAAAGTCTTCTAAGGCTGAGCAACTTCAGCTGTCAATCTGTTTTCATAGTGTAGGTGCTTCATCTTTGTGGCCCTCCTCTGGACCTGCTCAAATAGGTCCATGTCTTTCTTATATTGGAGGCCCCAGAGGTGGACACAGAACTCCAGGTGGGGTCTCAAAATAGCAGAGTATAGGGGGAGAGAATCACTGCCCTTGACCTGTCAGACACACTGCTTTTGATGCAGCCCAGGATACAGTGGTTTCCAGGCTGCAAGAGCACATTGTCAGGACATGTTGAGCTCCTCATCCACCAATACTCCCAAGACCTTTTTTGCAGGGCTGCTTGCAACCTACTCATCACATAACCTGTTTGAGATTGCCTTTACTCAGGTGCAGGACCTGCCCTTGGCCCTGTTGAACCTCATGAGGTTCCCATGGGCCCACTCCTCAAGCTTGTCAAGGTCTCCATGGATAGCATCCCTTCACTCAAGTTCATTGACTGCAGCACTGAGCTTGATGTCATCCACAGACTTACTGAGGGTGCACCCAATTTCACTGTCCACATCCCTCACAAAGACATTAAATAATACTGGTCCCAATGCCAAATCCTGAGGGATGCCATTCGCCACTATTCTTCAGCCAGACATCAAGCTGTTGACTACAAGTCTTTGCATATCACCACCCAGAAGATTCACTATACATGAAATGGTTGACCTGTAAAATCCATGTGTCTCAATTTTAGAGGCAACCATGTTGTGAGGGACAGTGTACAATGCTTTTCACAAGTCCAGGTATATGATGCCAGTCCCTCTTCCTCTATCCGCCAATGCCATAATCCCTTTGTAGAAATTCACAAATTTTGTGAGCAAACATAAACAGCAAAAACCAACTTATGAATAATAACAGAACACATGAGGCTCTTCATGTGGGTAAGTTTTCCTCCTCTGGCATAGTCATTCTGCAGAGGACTCAGAATGTTGGCACCTGATTCTACAGGCCTTTTGGAGAATCCAAATTTGCTGTCACACATCTCACTAACCATCTCTTTCTCTCTCACAAGCACACTTAATGCATGCATCAACTTTGATTTATCATGACAGCTTTATTTCATTAGTGCTTTAGTCTGAGACCTACATGGGCTTTGCAATGAAATATTACTTTGAATGATTTCAATTACCTCTCTCATCGTCTGTTCCTGTTCCTTTCTCATGTTATTTTCTGGTCCTAACCTCCAGTTATTTGCTTTTTTGTAGGAGTCCCGCCCCTGGAAATAGCAGCTGCCACTTACCCGGACTCCTCCTTCGATGATGAGACCCCCACCTGAGAGGCGGGCCAGGAGGAGGATACCGTGGTCTGATGGGGGGGGCCATCCTCTCAATCCCCAAGTAGTTTATTGGTTAAATTAACCTGTGTTTAATAATAGACTCATTGCC
>VZTH01014114.1:0-25106 GCA_013397815.1 Aleadryas rufinucha
AGTTCCCTGTGATCTCCCTGTCTGTCATGTGAGAGCACAAACCCTGTGTCCAAAGCCAGACCAGATGTTCCTCATGCTTGAGCCCTCCATCCTACCACAGCTGGCTTGGAGGTATTCATGTGTGTGTCTCAAAGATGAAGTCTTCCACGGATTTCTTCCACCCCCTTTCATGACCATCTTGGTAACCTGTGTGCCAGAACATGATTGTTGTTTTCATTCCCCATCTCCTTCCATTATGACACTCAAGGCCTTTCAGGGCAGAAAAATGATGGCATTCTGCTTCTGTCTGAATGAATATTTCTATTAAAATAACCAGCTGTGTGAGCTGTGCTTCGAATTAAAATCCTCATGCTACAGAAGAGGACAGTTATTTCTTTCTCATCCTGTTTGGTTTATCTGCAGAGAGGTTTAACATTTTTTACTTTACCAAAACAAATCACTTTCTGTGATGGGATTCGTTTTTTTTTCCCTTTACAGCCTGGGCATGTTGAAAAAAAAATGGAAGGGCAATCAATGCCAGCTGAAAGATGGATACATCCTCTATTGAGTAAACAAAGTTACTGTGTATTGGCAAAAAGTTCCCTGCATTGGATTCTTCATTGGACTCGAGTTGCCAGCTCCAATAAATCAGTATGTTGGACTTCTACTTAGTCAATGTTTCTAGACAGGAACGAGAGAGCACCGTATGTTAAAGTGTAATGAATCGTATCAGTGAGTAAGTCTACTCCCAGCCCCTGTTAGAATCTATCAATATAACAAAGTGGCTGTCACCCTGATGTACGGACAGACAACTCGTCTGAGTGATGGGTGCATCCCTCCCTCCCTGAAAATACCCTGAGCTGGCTGAAAAGGAAACCATGTATCCCTCATTTTTGGCCATGAGGGCTTGTGTTTGAGGCATATATGTCAAGAGGAAAGGTTTTGAGGCATAGAAAATGGGGGGCTTGGATCATGAAACAGTTTAAACCACCTAAACAAGAGGTTCTAACCACCTAAATCTCTGGGGCTTGGAAATCCTCTTCCCACACTGATAGACCAGCATCTGTTTTTATAAATTACTATTCCTTATTTTAATTTGGATCAGAGGGATGACTGTATAGTCCACCTAGAGCTGACATTTAGCCCACTCTGGGGGATTTTTGTGGAATTTATACCTTAATACATCTAGAATAAAAGAAGTGAATTATATCTGGTGAGGCCCAATGAATAGACAGGGAAAAATGCATAAAGTAGTCATGTTTCTTGTAGACTAGTGTATTAAGCAGGATGAACATGAAGAGCCCTCCAAGTCCAGAAGACTTTGTAGAAAGTAGGCAAAGATTTGGAGTGGGAAGAGCAGCAAAGAGGAGGTCACCAGGCAAATTCAGTGGTAAATATAAGCCAGAGTCAAATACAGAACTTGTCACTGATGGACTGGGCCTTTGCCTGGCCCTACTGTGTTTCCATCAGCATTGGAGAACTGGGTGGAGAATATCCATCAACTCTCTCTTTCCTCCCCAAAATGCTTTGAACAATTAGTGTTTTAAACCACCTAGATGAAGAAGGTGAACATAAATTGGAGGTCAAGTCCTAATGAGGTTATAGAAACTCGTGTGGATAATTTTTGGCACTTGCGTTCTAGAAGCTGGGCATTGGATGGAGATGAGTATTTATTTTTGGTTTCACAATCAAATTTTATGACTTGTTAATACAACTGGCAAAACTCCCCAGTCTGTTCTTGTGCATATTCCCTTGAAACTTATCAATCACAGTAAAACTCTGCAGTTGTTTTGCTGTAGGATCGGTTTATCTCATGCTTAAGCAAATCGTGCTGTTTTGTCCTCAGGCTTCGTGCAGGGAGCAGATGGAGCCTCTGTGCTTTGCCACGAAAAATGTTTGGCCTTATCACAAGGAGGTACTTGGCAAGAGACACGGTGAAGGTTGCATTTGATGATCTTGGAGTTCCTTTCCAACCTTAATAACTTCATGATTCTAGAAAGTGCTGCTGCAGATGTCCCAGTTGAGTGTTTCCACAGGAGATGCTCAAACACCGTTTGTGATGGGCATTTTCTCAAGACTTTGTTGGCATAACCAGCAGGTACCATGCTGGCTGTAGGCTGAGCTTTCTATGAGAGTAACTTTTTCCTCATGAATAACTTCTTCATGAATAAAATTGGCTCCTTTCTCAAGACACCCACTGCAATCTTCTTTACACAGGAAATGGTGGCCACGTGAGGAAGAACATGAAGGAGATGACTCGGGGACTGAACAGTGCTCCTGTGCATGAAGCAGAATTGGCTGAGGTGCTGATTTTCCTTTGGCTTAAGAAATCTGTGGTACAAAACAGTCTGGGGGACTCCCTTCATAACTTCTGTGCTCATAGTTCTGTTTGGCAAAACTCACATTCCCACTCGGTCAGGAAATATTAGGAAAGGACATCAAACTCTCAAAACCTGCACAGTGTTTTTGAAGAGAAGTAATTTTTGAAGACAAAATTTTAAGGGTGCTTTGTAGAGAGAGCCAAACAACTTAATCTCCTCTAAAAGATTGCCCCGAAGCTGATTCTGTTCACTAAGGATGCTTTATGCTCAGCCCTGTGCTCAGTGATTCATTTTGCCCCAGAGGGTCACAGCTGCTGCGTGAATTCTGCACAGAATTTGATTTCTGATACATCTCCAGGATATGCATCATCAAATAATTTGAAAATCAGAATGTAGACCTTGCACTGGCACCAGGAGCCAGCAAAGAGCCAACTGCAAGATACAAGCACAGGCTGAGCCATGGAACATTGCACTGTTCAACAGGTACCAGATGGAGTCTTTGCATCAGCTTCACATTCAACTTCAGGAAATGTAAACTCGGGTGTTCCAGCCTGAGGCTTAGAAACACATGGTCCACTGTGGCCAAATCTTTGGTTTTTTGGATGGGAAACAATATGTTTGAAAGCTAAAACCAAAAGAGATTTGGAAAGCTGATACTAGGGAATTGTTCTAGCCTTTCGTGGTAGAACAAGACCTTTCAGCTTCCCTGCAGCCCAATGAGGGAGGGCTGAATTCCTCAGAAAAAGGCAAAGATGTCATTTTGTCAATTCTTAAAAGCTTTTGTATCTTCTGTCAAGTGTCATCTTCATTCTGCCTGAAAACACAAATCAGATGACCCAGCCCACGGGCACAATTCCTCACTGACCTTCAGATCAGAATATCCTGAGTTGAAAGGGATCTGTGAGGATCACCGAGGTCCAGCTCCAGACATCTCATTGCAGTGGGCATCAGTGAACTGCATCAGCTGATGTCTCAGACAGCTGAGCTCTCTGGTGATAATGTTGATAAACCAGTCCCAGTCCCTTGCTCCCATTTCATAGATTTTTCCCAGCTGGTCTCAGTGGAAACTCCCTGACACTTACCCTGCTAGATTTGGTGGTTATGCTGCCAAGCTGGTGTTGTGAAAAGCTTTGTTCTGCAGGAAAAATGGGATTTGACATGTGCAGCTCTGACTCGCAGGGGAAATGCCCTTTCCACAAGATTTCAATGGGTTGGTTGTTCTACTCTGCCGTGCAGAAAGGTGGTTCTGCCAACTTCAAAAGCTGTTCCTTTTTTCTGTCATCTGACACGGAATAAACAGTTTGTTTTGTTCCATGTGTTTAATTAATCTTGCCTTTTATTTCTGCTCAAAAAGGCACTTTGATTTTTTTTTTGAAAATCTGTATCCAGAAAAATTCTGTGAATATTTCCTGCCAACAGATTTCATACACATTTGCCCCTGGATAGTCACCACCTCTGCATGGCAGAGCAACAGAGCCAAAGCGATTTTTTTTTTTTATTTTTCTGACTGGTCATATAAAACTGGATTAAAGAATTTTGAAAGTTGATATGAATCATTTGAATACTTTATTTTTAATTAGGCTGATAGTATGAGGAAACATACTTTTTTGAGTCCTTCTCACAAAATTATGGATAGATTTTGCAAAAGGTGGAGTAAAGGAAGATCAAGAGGATTCTTATTCTCCTCAGGAGATCCACTACTGAGGCTGAGAAGACAAACAAAGCAACAGGAAGAGAGAACATAGAATTACAAGATCATAGACTGGCTCAGGTTGAAAGGGACCTTAAGGATCATCTAATTCCAAACCCCTTTTGGGAGCAGGGACATCTTTCACTGGGCCAGGTTGTTCCAAGCCTTATCCAGCCTGGCCTTGAACTCTTCCAGGGGTGGGGATCCACAACTTCTCTGGGAAACCTGTGCCAGGGCCTCACCACCAGATTTTGGTGTGAGCTGACAAGTGTTAGGGAAGAAAGAGAATCAAAATGCCAAAGGAAACCATGTGAAGGCATAAGGCCATGAGTGATTTCCTTCTGCTCTTCACAGAGTCCTTTGTCTGAACACGAGACTTTGATACTTTCTAATATTTCCTAGCATTCTCTCCCACTGCTGTTTGAGCAAGACTCAGTTTGTTACATCTTCTTTATCACATCAGACTGGCACAACAATAGGAGGTGTCTCAGATACCTCAGGATGTCTGAACTATCACAAAAAAACCTCTTTTTAGGCAACTGGCTGTTGTCCCAGGGCTGTGATTCAGTCTAAGATAAACGTGTGTGTTGATGAAGATGTAGTTGATGCAGACAATGAATTTTTGGGATGATTTGTTTCACCATGAAGTACCAGTGGCTTCTGGAACAGGAAACAGCAAAACCCAACAAGCCACGGAGTAGAGGAGAAACCAGGCATAAGCCTTATGAAACCCAGATTTCCTGTGCTACCTTTTCTTATTGGATTTTACCCTGGAAAGAGCTCAAAGGGTGGGATTCAGCTACTTAACTTTAGTTATCTTCTGTGAAGATGTTTAGGTGTGATCTAATTGACCAGACTCATTCTATACCGGCTGGCAAGAAATAAGTGCTCTAGGGCCAGACGTATCTGATGGATTTCAAATATCTGAACAGACAGATGAATCAGGTCCCAAAAGCAAGTGTGCTGCTAATTAACACATCCTTCCGGCCAGCAGTAAAATTCCACAAAATTGTAACTTTGAAGCCTTTACATCTCTGTCAAATGTGGCTTACTCTGCCTTAGGCTTTGCTTCTGCAGGACTGATGGGGCAAAACGAGGGAGGAGGGCAGCACAGGCTGAAAGATGGAAGGACCACTGAACATAATTACCTCCAAAACTCTATGAAAAATGCTGCAAGTGAAGCAACCATAAATACATTAAGGAGACAAAGCCAATACACATTAAAGATTCATGTAGTGCTATTCATTTGTGCTCTCTCTGCTGGCTCTGGAGAGGCAGATATATATATTTAACACCAGGTAAAGTCCTTTTAATGATGGACAAAGACTCATAAATCCCAGGAACACCTCCATAGCTCACAAGGACAGTGTCTTTTGCCCCACCATTTGTTTTCCCACAGAGTTAGAAAAGCATATGTATTATACTCTAAACCTACCTTCTGACTTATGTAATTTAATGTGATGTTTAGTGAGCTCATTTCCTTCCACCAAAGGGCCAAACACAATTTATTTTAAAATAAATGCCATTTCTATGTGAGCTGTTTTGGCAATGATGCCCACCCCCCACAAAATCACAGGTTCACAAACAAAAATTGGCAAGATTGATAAAAATAAAGAGGCCATTTGGTCTGTCCTCTGGCATCTGGGAAATAGATACCAAAGAGGACTTGAGGACATAAAATGGGCAGGTAAAAAGTGAAAGCCTACACCCTACAGATTGCAACAATGAAACAAAACACATACAAAAAGTGATTTAAGAAACCAAGAACTTCGAAGTGATTCTATCAGTTTGGTCCAGACTATTGGAGTGTTGATCTTTCAAGTAGGGGAGCAAGAAGGAAAGAAAAAACCAAACCACCACCTGAGCTACCTAAAGTGATGAATAAATAACAGAATGTTACAATTTCTTCACCACACCGAGATTATATGAAGCAGAAGAGACTTTTGAGCACTAAATTGCCTTGTGTAAGACCACATAAAACAAAGGTGAAAAAGAAAGAACATTCTACTCTAAAGCCCAAAGAACAGACAGCCTCATAAACTAAAAATGACTTTTTCTATGCTTCAGGAAGGAGCTCACCTGCTATGAGAACCCTTTTTTCTGTCTCCTTTTTTTCTAGGTGCTTTCAAATACTGAATCTTATTTTATTATCAAGCTGTTCCCTTTCTACAGTATCTACTTATTAGAGTGCATTGATAGAAATTAGTGAATTGCCTAAAGGCATGAAGAGCCTGAAGACGCATTTCTTATTGTAAATACGACAAAGTTTTAGGTGTTTTTCAGGTAACCAAAGCTTCCTGTTCAAAGAGAAGTTTTCTTCTAGACCTGAAGTTTGTATTGTCAAGCCTATTCTGCCTAATGGACATGTGAAGAAGGAGAAATCAACCACTTAATTGAGACATCTGCAGGGGATGTGTATTTGCCATATGCTCCTTTGAAAATCAGTAGGGAGAAGGAGGTTCCTGCAGAAGGTGATTTAGATGTTTAGCTATTTTAGATGGTAAGAGACTCTGAGTGTAGACAAGAGCTTTCAGATGGACAGGGATATTCTGCCAGTCCTTCTGTAGGGGAAGGAGTAGGTCTGTCCAGCCATAAATGGCACAATGAAGATGCTGATTAAATATAATGCAAGTCTGTGCATGTTTTCTGCTTCAAAGCGAACAGACCTCTCTAAATTTTTATGTGCTTTCCAACACTGAATAAAAGATGATACAATAAAGGAGTTCTCAAACCAGCAATTAAGCACTCTGATCCCTTTGATGAATGTTAGATAACAACAGAACTGTCTCATTTTGCTGCAGCTTTCTCTTAGTGTCTAAATGACATTTCATTTTTGTCTCTCTTTAGGGAACATGCTGCCTCTGACAACCAGCTCTGTGCTCTGTATTCAAACAGTTCCTCTGGTTGTGCAAACCACTTGGCATGGAAATACAGCAGTGCATGGGATGCAATGCCATGACCTCAAAAACTGACAGCCTGGGGACAGAAAAAGAGAGAAGGTGGTGAACCTCAGCACCCTGCACTCATTGTCCATATCTATTCTATCAAAAAGTGATTTTTGGGTAAAACCTAAAAGCCTAGAACATGTGGTTTCTCCAGAAGCAATGATTCAAAGTAGTGTGGTTTATAGAGGGAAAGCATGCCAGGTGCTTGCAACCTGAGAGACCTTTGAGAATTTCAGGAATTCAGATGTTTTCTGTTTGGGAAATAGTGTTGCTTGGTGCTGGTGAGATGCCTTTGAATATTTACACACTGTGGTAGTTATGTAATTTTTCTGCTTTCTCACTTTCTGCTGCTCCTAGAATACTTGGAGAAAGGTTCAGCTGAGCAAGGAGAACCCCAGAGTATTTATTCCTTGAACCCAAAAGCTGCTGGTGCCTCTGATTTCTTTCCAGTTCTTTTGTCTTTGGCCTCTGCAGAAACAAATGAGATGTGATTAATGCTGATGAAAGCATTAAAGAGATGATTTCCTCTCCTCCCACCAAAATTATTGACTGGAACGCAGTCTGAAGAAATCCAATTAAAACTATATAATATGTCTGTATTTCCTTCACCATCTATTTAAAGGATGGATAAGGGGCATCTGCTATTCCCTTTCTCTCCATTATTTAGGTTGTAAAGTAGGTAGTCAAAGCTGTTTGGAGTATCAGTTCTGTTACACTTCACACATTTATCTCATTTTTAACAGGTGTGGGTAAATCACTTTTTCTGTTTAGCAACAAATAACAAGATTCAGTTGTACTGTGTGTGCTCTGGGTGACTTCTCCAATGCTATGTTACCTACTAAATTAAGACATGGGGACTGAGATTGAAGAGAAGTGGGTAGAACTTGTAAATTACAATGTTTTCCCTCAGTCATCTGGTCATGACCCTTTCTTTTCTGAAAACTCAATATCCTGCTCTGTTCTGTGGGTGGGATATAATTTAATAAGCATTAAATAAAAAAAAAATTTCTTCTGGAGTTCAGATACTAATTTCCAATTGTCCACAGCAATAATAATTTAATCTGTAAAGGGCTGTAAATGTGGAACTTCCTTGTGACATGACATTTCCATAGTACTAGGAATATTTTTTCATTCTTTTCTCCACTGAAAGAAGAAAAATTTTCTGCATATAAAGACATCTGTGATTGATATGGATAGGGCAATCTCCAAACAGCTCAGTATTAAGGAAATGCTCAGTCCTGTGTCTTTCCTGCCACAGGAATTTTTCTATCGACTTCTGGGGAGTAAGACCAGGTCCATGGACACTTTGCATCCATGGCTCTGCCCACACACAGCAAATCAATTTTTTTTTCTGACCGGATTTATCCCTATCAAAATAAATTCTTTAAAATGTGTCGGATCGACTACATTTGCCATTTCCACTGGCTGTGCCAGGCTCTTTGTGAGAATAGAAAAGCAGTCATTCCACAGGCCTGGCATTGTCTCAGGCCAAAGCTGCAGAGGTTTAGCTAAACCTCTCGGGTTCTGATTTTGACTGTCCAGTCTCCTACTGAGTCTTGCAAGCCTCCAGTTTAGAAGTCACTCCTCAGTCAGAAGTTCCAAGAATTTCCAAGAATAAATCCTACAGGAGCTATTACAGTATAGGAAGGGGTGTCCCATTTTTCACCTGACTTTTCTCTCTTGAGTGAAGGGTTACAAAGTCATTAACTTCTTGGCAAGTGACCTCTTAAAGTGCCTTCTCCTGTTGCCTAAAATCAACAACCCAAAACTTGCAACAGTGCTCAAATAGTAAGATGAAAGGCAGGTCTTTGATGGAAGCTTCCAGGTGCCTCCATGGCTATGGGCAGACCCAGCATTGGATTTTTACAATTTCTGTAAGTTTAACAAATTAGCATATCTAACAAATATTGTCCAATTAGAAGATCAGTTGGTAAGATAATTTCCCCCTGGGTTCTGCCCCATTGGAGTTGTTCCAGGGGCTTTCTTATGTCTTGTAAGTTCTAGTGGAAAACAAAATGTCCTTGTCAGGCTTCTTAAGAATAACACTAAGCAGAATTCCAAATATGTGTTAGAAGGGTTAGCTTATAGTTCTAAAATCTAAGAGAAAGGGTAGGAAAAATACCAGGAGCTATATAACCATGTATTAACCATCTACAAAGCTACAAATATATGAAAAATATATAACAAGCTAAAATCTTTAGGCATTACTGTCACTGCATATGTATTTAGAAGGAGCACACTGGCGACTGTTTATTTTTTTTTACCTTATTCTGAAGTTCTGATGGAGGAGTTTGGGTGTATTTCATTCAGTTTCTTTAAAACCTTGCCATCTTCAGATGTCTTGCTCACTTTCAGATTTTTCTATCCCAAGCTTGTCCCATCAGAGGTGGCAGAACAAAGTGCACATCCATGTGTTTTGACAGCCCCAACACTACTTCCAACTGCTGGCAGTGGTAACACTGCATTGAGAACTGGACAGAATTCAACAAAGATCTGCATTTTGACTTAATTTAGGCATGTTGGATAGATGGAATGAAGTGATCCAAAAAAATGTCTATACAATCATACTTGTTTGATGTCAGGAGTGATTAGTAAGCAGAATAATTTCATTCACAGTCCTTCCCACTCAGATACTCTTATCCTAATTAAGAGTAGCATTACTTACTCTGCTTTACTTTGCTTTCTAAATGGTCTAAATAAAACTGAAAAAAAAGCCAATCTTGCAGTTACACCAGAAAATGGGTATCATTACATCAGTGGAATAAGAAATATTGTCCTGTGCAGGCAGGTTTTCAGCCTTTCAAGCTACACTGTGGCTGTGACACACACCTGAGTGCCAAGACTATAAAAACAATGATAGGATACACAGTGCTCCCTTTGGGACACATTTTTTATTTATTTAATTCCTCACAGTCTGAATCGCCTTCCCTCATAAAGGATCATCTCCAGTGCCTCTTCCAATGAATATTAATCACCTGGGAATGCAGAAGAAACCACCTCTGCTGTGACAATAGCTTGAATTCTCTCTGGGGGAAAGGGGTTGAGTCCCAGTGCCTCTCTAATGACATTATTTGTTATTTTCAGGACAGGCAGTTGCATCCTAATGGAATTCAAACATAATATAAGACAAAAAGAAATAAACAGTTGCCAATGTGCTCCTTAAAATTACCTATGCAGTGACATAATGTCCTCATTACTTGAGGGTATCAGAGCTCTGCAGTGAACAAGGGTCTGGGACAAGTCTTCCTTTTGGATTTTGGGGAGAGTTTAAGCTGTTTTGTGGAATTGCAGCATTTCTACTGCAATTTCCTTCGGGGTTGGAATATAAAAGTGGACACTAAATACATGCAAATCCTCTGAAATCCAAGAATAAATCTTGAGAAAGTACACCCAGGTCTTCCTAGGAAAGTGGGCGAATTTTGTGCCTTTGAGGATCTTTTGAATACTCAGAGCATAGAACTAGATGGAATTCCAAAATCACCAGCATTGGTCCTTGCTTCAGGGTTTCCCAACAGACCCTAAATGGTGGCCTGATGAGCTCAGAGAACAACTGTGGGATCAGGACAGGACAGCCCCTGTGCTTAGTGGAAAAAATGGAGATATTTATGTGCATGGAGAAAAATAATAAGAAGGTATAAATAGCAATTCCTATCAATAATGATCAGATTTTAAAGCCAAGTCTTTCAGTAGCAGTAAAAGGGATGTTTTGCCTCAATTACCTACCTGGAAAGATTTACCAAGGGTGAATTACAGAAAAGTTTGCACTTCTAGGGAATGAAAATCAGTGAGGCTCTGTTGCTGGCACCAACACATCTAATTTCTATCTAGGGAGAAGCTGGTTCCTTCAGCTTTTTAGGATACTTTGTAGACTGATTTGTTCTCTTTGTTGAAAAGAACACCTAGAATTTGTTCTTTCAACGATTTTTAAGTTCTAAAATCTTGCACAACTGTTTTCAACACAGTAATAAATGTTGGAGTGATCAATAATTGTGAAGATAAAGGAGGGAATAAAGAAGATGGGACCTAAAGAAGAAGAGAGGGAAGATGAAGTTGAAAGATTTCCATGTGAAGTGCAGCTACAGCTGTTGTGCTGCACTGAGATCTCATGTTCTTATTCTGCTTTGTGGGCAAAATACCCTGCCAGATTACACTTCCCATCACACTTCCCAAAGCAGAACTGATCTCCCACCATCTGTTTAACAGCACAGGCTTCTGTTCCCAAATGGAAGGAAAGTGTTAAAGTGGAAAGAGTGTTGTGGTGTTTTTATATTCATTCATCACTTCCAAACTCATCTCTGGACTTATTTATTCTGTAATTACCTCTCAGTGACAAGAGTGATGAAGTGAAAATGCTCTAAGTTTTCCTGATATTGGATTCTGTTGGCTCAGGTCATTCCCAAAAAATCGTTGCTTGTAAAGGGGTGGGGACAGAATGCATTCTGTCAGGCACTTGTGGATCCCTCAAGATTAAACAACAACAAAAAGCAAAAAGAAGTATAAAGACCATAACCTTAAAGATCAAATGGAAATATCATTGAAGACCAGAGGATGAGCCAAACCTTTAGTTTCATGTTTTTAAAGGCTTCTCAGTGTATTTCAAGTTAATAAAATGAATAGCACAAATGCTTCAGTGGGAAAAGAAGAGCAAAACTGCTGATTTGCTATTCATGCCCACTTTTTGGTCACAGTTATTATAATTTTTAAAATTTAGATTAGTGTTCTCTGTGCATTAGCCAGAACCTTCTGAGACACTAAGGTCCGAGGGGATAACATGAGAAAGACTCAAGACTTTTTGACAGTGAATATTTTTCTTCTTTTTAACATATTTTTTTAAATTGGAAATGATTATGCAAAATGTGGAGGTTTGGAGTGGTGGTGTCCCTGAGCATGGTGGGGGTTGGAATGAGATGATCTTGAAGGTCTTTTCCAACCCAAACCATTCTATGATTGATCCTATGATAAAATCTCTATTCAATCTCAAATTCTAAATGCAACCCATCTGATTTTTTCCACAGTGGATTTATGTCCTGAGGACAAAATACCCCAAACATACATGCACATTTTATGGACAGCGAGACTGCTTCAGCCAAGAGTGGATACCTTTCGTGATTACAACATGAAAATTCACAAAATTCTTTCATCTCTACCTCTCTTATGGAGAAGGGTGACTGTAAGTTGGGAATTCATTAGAACATGACTGTCCATGCATCACGATGAAAGAATGGTTCACACCACCCATCCCCGACACAGGCTCAGTCTTAGTCTGAGCTTTTAGTATCCTGAGCAAGGTGGAAAATATCTTCACTTCTCTTTCACGCAGCCACACACTCTCTAAACTGAGTATTAAGGTAAATTCCTCTGCAAGGATGAAGTTTTACATTTCTTTTACTCTACATTTAAAGATATGGCTGGAAGACAGTAAATAATCCATGGACCACCCTTTACCAGTAGCATTCCTTACCACGAGGGTGGTGAGGTCCTGGCAGAGGCTGCCCAGAGAACTGTGGATGCCCCATCCCTGGAAGTGTTCAAGGCCAGGTTGGACAGAGCTTGGTCTAGAGGAAGGTGTCCCTACCGATGGTAAGGGTTGGAAGGAGAGGGTCTTTAAGTCTCTTTCAACCCAGACCATTCTGTGACTCTATGATTTTATTTGAGGTATCACCTGAGGGGAATCAGCACCAGTTTCTTCTGAGAAAAAAGCCCTCAGCAGGCCTTTATGCAACTAATGTATCATTAGCAGTTAAAAATGCACATTATTTGCTAATCCACTGCAGCTGCATAACCCTTCTCTGACAAGCAGGCTCGTCTTACTGGGGAAAATGAAGGTGCAAGGCAGGGTTGAGAGGTGTAAAAAAATATCCCAAAGGGTAAAATAGCATGTAGGTAGAAGACACCTCATCTCTGATGACCCAGTAAATCAGGGGGTTGCTGTAGGGATTAGGATGTGCTGAGCATTAGGACAGGGAAGATGTTGCAGAGGACAGGAGTTTAGGGCACACCAAACAGCCGAAATGGAAAGACCAGTGAGAAGATAAAGGGATGACTGTGATCTGCATTACAAAGCAGATCAGGTTGAATGATTGCAATGGTCTCTTCCAGCCCTGAAATTTTTTGTCTGTGGAAGGGTTTCATTTAAATAATTCATAACGAAGAGCAAATTCTGAACAATTGCAGAAAAAAAAAAAATCAGTACAAGCCTGCTACGGATTCTGGGATTTGGTCTTCAATATCTGAGCTCTTGAACTTTCCTAATGAAAATACTAATAACTTTTTAATTCTAAGCTTCAAGCCTCATTGCAGAAAATCATCAATGATATATTCAATTGTAAAATTCACAGAGGGCTTCACAGTTATATAAATCATTCAATTAAAAAGAAAGTGCCTTACATGACTGAATCAACGAAATGGAGGTTGAGAGTGGATTCAGTTTTGCACTTTTCTTTAAAAGTACTGTGTGCAGAGGTATTTGCTATTCATTTAAAAGCTGAAATAAAATTTCAGAAAATTCCTTTTTTGTGCATGATCAAAAAATGAGTATAATAAATAATTATTACATATCTTTTCAATAAGGATTACCTCTATGTTTCTTAAATGTGTTTTGAACCCTCCACAACTCAGAATGCAGGATTTTTTTTCCTTATGTTGCTAAATCTTTAGATTTATGCATTTGCAACTGTTTCTAGGTGAAGTAGCAGGGGAATTGGAACTTGATGATCTGTAAGGCCCCTTCCAAGCCAAGCCATTCTGTGATTCTATGAATTAGTGGTTCGTGTCTCATTGGAATGACATCTGGATGACAAAAATGTCAGCCTTGCTTTGTCTGTGAGCAAACACGTGTTTTCTACCTCAGAATGGTATGTATAATCCATATCCTCTGTCAGTCTTCTGCCACTCATCTCCAGCCATCCTCATTGTGCTGCTTTTGGTTATTTCTGGCACTGACAGAGGCTCATGCAGCAGCTCTCAGAAATTTGGTACTTGATAGGGCCCTGGTTGTCCTTTACCTGCTCCTGAGCCTCACCTGGGTTTTGTTGGAAGGCAGAAGCTGCAGAGTTTGTGCTGTCACACCCCAGAACACCTGCAGTGCTCAAAAGGTCAAATGCTAATTGAGAGAAGCAAAGAAATAAATATATCTGTGATTATGTAGGGTATGTGAGCAAGATGGATTGCTCAGTGTGTTACAGGACCCATGGAAAGATGGAAAGAAATACGGCCTTCATTGTAATGATTGTGCTTCTATAGCCCGAGGCATCAAAAACGTCATAGTGTTTATGTGCTAATAAAATCTTAGCAGTAATTCTCTCTCCATGCACAGAACCTTTGCTACAGTCTGTCCTCTGAATCACCTTTGAGGGAAAAAAATTAGTAATTTCATTCCTCCTTAGGGAGGGATAAACTTTGTGCTGCTGTGAGACTCTTAATGTTGGTGTAATGCATGGGTCATTGTGCCTGGGAGTTTCTGGAGTGTTTGGGAGCTGCCTATTTAGGGTTATGTGGGAGGGTAAATGGATTGGATCAAAAGTTTCAAATCTAATGAGTACCTGTTAAAGTTGCATCCTTTGATCATTAGCTTAATAATATTTGAAACCGAAGGAAAGTTCTTTCCTATAATATTCACCTGAATATGTGGAGACTCACCTTCCATTTGTCTGGTAAACCCAGCCTGACTGGGACTCCTTTCTCATCTAATGGTGGAAGTGAAACATTTCAGTATTTCCTGTTATAAGCAAAATAAATGTGATACTGAAATAAACAAATAAACACAGAAAAAAAAAATCTCCTTGTTTCCATTCTTACTTGGTGATTTGGCAGCTGGAAAAAGAAATGTTCAGGTGCCATCTGTAGTGAGCCTCTCAAATCCCTTTGGGAATTCAGAATGGGTGGGATGGCTGGTCTTTGACATGAGAACTCTTCTGAATTCAGAGAGCAAAAGTCAGAGCACCACATTTAGTATCCATCCATCTCCAGTGATGCGGATCTGTGATGTGGAAAGGTGCAAGCTGGCAAACAGCACTGGTTTGTAAACACAGGATAGAAAAGTGAATTCAGGAGTACACTGGAGCATTTCTTCTATTGAGAGTTGGGGGTGTTCAGCCTGGAGAAGAGAAGTCTCCAGGGAGACCATAAAGCACTGTCCAGAATCCAAAGGGGCTACAAGAAAGTTGGAAAGGGATTTTTTACCAGGGCATGTAGTGGACAAAGGGGAATAGCTTCACACTGACAAAGGACAGGTTTAGAGTAGATAACAGGAAAAAAATCTTTCCTGGGAGGGGGGTGAGGCCCTGGCACAGGTTGCCCAGAGAAGCTGTGGATCCCATCCCTGGAAATGTTCAAGGTTGGATGGGGCTCTGAGCAACCTGGCCTGTTGGAAGGTGTCCCTGCCCATGGAAGGGCGTTGGAACTGGATGGTCTGTAAGGTCCCTTCCAACTGAAACCACTTTATGTTTTATGGTTCTGTGATCAGCACTGAACAGGGCTTCACAGTATGGGTTTTGGGACATTAAGTGAAATTCTGAGCAGTCACGAGCCAACTCTTACCATCAGTGGTATTTGAGCATCCAAGCTCAGCTGAAGGCTGGGTCTCAGAAGTGCTTGGCCTCCCCAGCTGATCCTGGGGTGCCACTGTGAGACAAACCAGGAGAAGTAAATATCAATAAATATCAATAAATGATAGATGCCACCAGAAAGTGGAGGAGAGGAAAGATCTCGTTAGAAGTGAGGGGTGGAATCACTCAGGTTTGACATAAAATAATGCCTGAGGTGGCCACCTAAAAAACAGACTAGACAAGAATAAGGGAATAAAGGTAGGTATTTATTCGAAGGGCCTTCAATGGTACACCCTGGACAGTCAAAAGCGACACCCAAGATGGACCCCGGGTGACGAGTTCTTCACACTTCTATAAGTTTGGTCCATTTGCAGATCAGGATCAATTCTTCAATTGCAACCCCAGGCAATGATGTGACTACCCCAAGTTTGCCCTCCTCTTCAGAGGCCTTAGTTTACATATTTTGAGACATGGGACAATCTAGGTGTCCTTAGAGAGCAAACCTAGAGTGGCTTGTTATGTCTAACTAGTGTGAGAGAACAGCAGCTAACAGGCCACGAGAAACTTCAGAGTTACACGCTAGGCATTACAGGATTTAAAAAATATAAAAGTTAAAACCCAAGGCATCAAAAGTATGGGCTTTGGTCTGATGTGCAATATCTAAGTAGTCACGGACCTGTTCACTATAGGCAGGGGAATATAGAGTTTGTCATCTCACTGGCCTTGGTGCATTTTAACTCTTTGTTTCCAGCCTTGGCAAAGCTGTGTGTGACTGACTAAAGTGGAACAGCATCTTTGTGTCTAATATCTCCTACATTTTCTACTGCAGCTTCACCTGTGTGAGCATAAATGTCTACAGAACATGATATTCTTCTGGCAGTCATCTTATAAAGCAGGTCAGAGCCCATCCCTCAAACCTCTATTTCAGGCCAAGAAAATCTCTCTGCATGCATCCTGGATTGAGAGGGAAGAGGGAGCAGCTGGGATCTACTCAATGCATCCATGTTTCCCCAGACATGTAATTGGCTCCTTCCTCTGTGCTGGGATGGAGCTGTAAATCAAAGCACAGTTATAAAGGTGAATGCTAATGCTGAGTGACACTCACACCCTGAAGGCTGCTAAGCAATAAATAAAGACATTTTTTTCACCTTACACGATGTTGATGTATAGGCTGATCCCAGGTCTGTAATTCTTCTCTCCATCCTGTCTGTACTTTTCTCTCTGGCTCCAGATGCTGGCATTTTGTTTATGAGGGTCTTGATGGGGTTTATTCTGCTCCTGGGAAGTCTCATCTGTAATTTACTGCAGCCAGATTTGTGAATCTGCTTGAGCAAAGTTATTCACACCCAGAACTTCTATTAAGCCTATGAAAAAGGATTTTAATTAGGTATAATGGGGTTCTGAAAGGTCCAATTTGAGACTAGTAGTTTATTTCTTTGTAAGACCACCTCATTATGATAAAAAATCAAATCTTCTTTTATCAACCATGGGAATTTTTACTGCAATCAAAGTATCTTTTTAAATTCTTTCTTCCCACAAAATCCTTTTTTCTTTTGTGGGAAGGAAAAGAACAAAACACCAAAACCAAACAACCTGACAACATGAAAATGTTGTTGTTTAATAGGTTTTGAGGGGTTTTATTGTAATATTTATTTAAAAAAAAAAGTCAAAACATTTTGGCCCAAGCCCAAATCATTTCAGCATGAGAAAAAGTTTCAATTGCTGCAATGCACTGTTGATGGCTGTAACTTACAGCCAATACAATGTGTTTTTCAGATCATCATGATCTTTTTGCATGATTTCAAACTTGGGTCATGAAGTTTGGGGTGCAGTGATTTAGTTTTCAGGTGAGTATCCCCTTGCTGCAATATTACAGTTCCAATGACCTGGTGAAAGCAAGCAAAGGTTCATATAAATGAATTTTTTCATGCATCATCAAATATGAAAACTTTTGGAGGGTCATACATTTCCTTTTGGCTGCCACTACTTCAAAACATTTAAAAGTCTATTTTTTTTAGTGATCTATTCCTTAGGAAGAGTGTATAATTTACCTGATATCCTCTGCTGTTTCGGTTGAGATAGAATGTGAGTTGTGTGGTCAGCACTTGTCTCAAATACATCACCCAGTAACACAGTAGAAGTATCTAATTTATAAATCTTTTATATAATACATAATAGATTATATAGCCATTTGTTATCTGTCTTCCCTTTCTCTGTGTCTCATTCATAATCTGATATGGTATCCCAGAACATAGAATTTTTTGGGTTGAAAGGGACCTTCTGCAGTAATGTAACAACCCTGCCATGGTCAGGAACACCTTCCACTATCCCAGGCTGCTCCAAGCCCTGTCTAGCCTGGCCTGGAACACTTCCAAGGATGGGGCAGCCACATCTGAGCAACCTCTGCCAGTGTCTCACCACCCTTATCGTTACAAATTTTCTTCCTCATAGTCACTCTCAATCTACCTTCTTTCAGTTTAAAACTTGTTGTCCTTTATTCTGTCACTACAAGCCTTGGTAAAACTCTCTATCCATTTTTCTTATGTCCTCCAGTTCCCTTTATAGATAGAAAGGCTTTTAAAGGTCTCCCTGGAATCTTCTCTTCTGCAGACTGAACAACCTCAATTCTCAGTGACACAGACTTGGCCTTGTTGAACTTCATGAGGTTCTCGTGGACTCACTCCTCAAGCCTGTCAAGATCCTTCTGGATGGAATTTTTTTCCTTGAGGGTACCTACCCATCTGAAAACTGTCAGTGTCAAAAACCCCACTGTCCATTTCACTGATGAAGATATTGAATAGTACTAGTCCCAGTATGGACCCCGCAGGAACACCACCTTTAGTGGATTTCATTCGGGCATTGAGCCATTGACTATAACTTTTTGGATGTGTTCATCCAACAAATTCCTTACCCATTTAACTGTCCATCCATCAACAAAAACCCCATGTCTCTTCAGTCTAAAAGTAAGAATATTGTAGAGGACCTCACAGATGACATCAGTAGTGCTTCCTTTGTCCACTGATGGAACTCTTCTGTTTGGGAGCAGCTCTGCTGAGGAATTACACAGGCTGTGAAAATGAACCAAGGATAAACCAGGCCATAAACTCTTAAAGGTGCGACACAACAGTGGATTCCATCAATTTTTACCTATTAGAAACTGGCATTAACATGGTGGTCAGGAGAATACAGAGCAATACACACTTGTCCTATACCAGTCCTGATTGCTGTGAAATGAAGAAGGAGCTCTGGTGTTGGGCTCTGACCAATTTGAGAGATGTGAAGCATTAGGAAACACTCAAAAGGCTACAAATCACTGCTGAGATTCTTATGAGATGTGGGAAGCTGAGAGCCCCAGAAGATTGCCTCATAACAGTCATTTAGGTCCTAAATACTGATTGATATATTGTTTTGCCTGAATGCATCAATGCCAGTAAGAAGGGCAAATCTGAAAATTATGTCATCATTCACTGGGAAGTAGTTACAACGTGACATGTCTACCCTCTTGATTGGACCTGCCATCCAGCAAGCTGTGCATCAGGGTTTTTAATTTATTAAAATGGCTGCTTTATCTTTCCTTTGGAAAGGATTTTCTAAACAGCTCATTTGAAGGATGGTATCAAGTGTCTTTTGCTTCATTAGTTTCTTTCAGCATATACTATGTCTTAGAGCTAGACAGGGAATTATAAGGCCATTATAAGGATCATAACTATTGCTGTCAATAAAACACAAGGATGAATTCAGAAAATAACTCCCTCTGGGTTTAATTGGCAAATAAAATTGATATTTTTCATGACCTTTATTGCCTTTTCTACAGTGGGGATTAGGTTGGGATTACTCTAGACCCATGTTTCTAAGAAGAGAGTGTCTTTTTCCACGCAGAGTTTTGTCTTGGCAAGAAAAGGGAGAAGGAAAGTATTTTTCTAAGCTTTCTTGCCACGTGACCTTTTGATCAGAGCTAAAACTAGGATACACTTCAGGTATCTAGAAAATAACAGTCTGTATTTATTAACCTGTTGTGATTCTGGTGAATTCTGGATTTATTGACTTTTCTGCACAAATCACTTACTGGGAAAACCCTGGATGCCTCTGCTTCTACATTTAGGGTCCAAGAAATGGAAAGAAAAATGGGATCTTGCATGGGACACCTTTGGTCTATTCTGCTGTGGCACATTGCAGTGTCTTGGGTGTTTGGCCCTGGGATTACTCTAGAGGGGGAAATAGGATGCTATGTCATGTGAGAATGGAGTCAATTCACTTCACTGCTTTACTTAACCTCGCCACCTGGTACCTGCAGCTGTAGATACATATTGTTCCTATTAGTCCTATATTCCCAGAATTTTAGTGGAGTTATCTGTTATCCTGACCTTTTCAGAAGGGAAACATTTGATCTTTTTTTCCTCTAGAAATATCTTTTACTTATTACTTTAGCATTTCTAGTTATCAAATAATGTACTACAGTAGAAAATGAAGTTTTAGTTTTGTCAAGAAGTAATGAGGTTAATCCAGGTGGCATTGATTTTAACATTTCCTCTCCTAAGATTTGCCACAGGTTTGCCCTCCTGTCCTCTGGTCAGCTTGGTGACCTGCCTTTGAAACCTCCCTGGTGTACAAAATGCGGAGTTAAAATCCAGATTAACAGGTGAGGCGGGGCAGTAAGATCACTGGGTGTTTCCAGAAAGGCACTGTGCTCTCCATCCCTGCTGTCACTGTAGGGGGACATGGCTCAACTCAAACCCAGAGTGACTGATCTGCAGCATGAAAACAATGAGCTATCAGCAAGAAGACTGTGAAGATGAAAACATGAGGGAAACCAAAAAAGGTCAGAAAGCTTAAAAAAAGTATTGATTTTATGTAGAACTTTCATAACTCAGTTTCAGGGTATGAAGGTCAGCAATGTTGGGGGAATCATTGGGTGGGAGATACTTCATCCTGTGATCAGTCAGCTGGATGGTGAGGCTGGATGGCAGCCAGTAGCTGAGCCCTTGGATTCAGGCTCTTTTATTTTCTTATTTTTCACTTTTGAGAGTCACACATACAAAATTAGATTTTTATCATGAAATGAAAAATTGATGACAGGGAGAAAAACTGATAGTATGCAATCTCTCTTCTCCTCTCAAAATAAAATATTTTAAGGGATTCATATAAGTGTTAAAAAAACCCAGAACAAGCCTCCATATTCCCTCTGTAATAATGAAGTGTGAAAAATCAAGGATCTGTTCTGGAGTGATTGTCTTTCCATTCCTATGCCATAGCACACCTTCCAAAAAATTACTGTACATTGGTACAATAAAGTTCATATACCTGCTCAACTCAAATTTGGGTCTAAACATTTCAGGAGGGGTTGCTGTGTGTTGGGAATTTGTTTTCCTCATGCTGTTAGCTGTGGTCCTGCTCTTAGGGACAAAGCAAGGATTTGTGAGTCTTCTGAAGGACTTTTCAGGCACATGATTTGGAAAAAATGCGTGAATCAAAAGAGATGTGAAACATGTTACTGCACTGAGTGGTTGAAAATGGAGACAGCTCCCTCCTTTCCAGCATTGGGCCTTTGATTCTATGTGAAGATTCCGTACTAAGACCAGTGTAAAAGGTTTAAAAACGCAAATTCTAAGAGCTCAATAGTTCTGCCTCTAAAAAAATCTTCCCAGGAATTCAACAGTCCCTCAGATGGGAAAAATTCCCTTAAAAAAATCTCACACTGCTCCTCTCTTTATGATTGTGGATACTGCCTCCTGATTTAAGCATCTTTGGCAGAGGTAATGCTGATGAATAATCTTTTTTAACTGCACAAGGCTTCAGTGAGGCTGCTGAACAATGCCAGAGGCAGAATTCATTGGGAGACATTAAATAGTAAAGTTTAATACATTGAAAATGAGTTTTAAATTGATTAAGGCTTATAAACAACACTAGCTTGGGTTTTCAATTTTTTTTTCCAAGTTTGTTTTTACTTGTTCTTTATGAAAATTAATCTATTTTCTCACATGTCATTTTTTTTCAGTACTTTTTATAGGTTGGTTTGATTGCTGTCAATTCATTTCTTTAATGTAAGCAATTAAACGGTTGATCGTTTTGCTGGCTTTCAATTATCTTCCTGCCTGACAATTGCTCCAGCTGTAAGTAATTTTCCTTCTTTATGTTCATAATCCCCACCACATCAGCTGTGTCTTGTAGACAATGGGAATGTCAGGTGTTAGGCAAGGTGAAGGAGAGGTGGTGGCTGGAGATTTGGCCTCTAGCTTTGTGTTCCTGGTCCTTTTTGCTGGTGTGAGCTGAGATGTGATCCCTTGGGTTAAAGATGGAGTGGCTGAGATGGTGAACAGGGTTCCCAGTTGGAGGAGGTGACAGCAGCTTGTTGGCAGGGTTGGAGCAGACCCCAATGCCTTGCTATAAGTTTAGAGGGAATTTGCTTGCTCAATATAGAGGATTATTTGGCTTATGATAATATGGGTTTAGGGCTCTCTGAAGTGTTTCTCAAGGAACTGAACCTACCTAAGAGCTTTGAGGGAACGGGAACGAGTGGAAAAAACACTGAGGCCAAGGCCTCAAACTTTAGGTAAGGACTAAATTGACATTCCCTCTTCACATTCACATAGAATCATAGAATGTCTTGGGTTGCAAGCAACCATTAAAGACCATCTAGTCCAACCCTCCTGCCATGGGCAGGGACATCTTTAACTAGACCAGGTTGCTCAGAGCTCCTTGAATGTTTTCAGGAATGGGGAGTCCAAAACCTCTTTGAGCAACCTCTTCCTTATTTCCTATTAATAAGAGATTTCCATTACAACACTGGATCTTTCAATTTATGTTATTCATCCAGAGGTCAGAGATTGAGCCTTTGTTATTGAAAATTCCAGGAACACAAAAATCTTTCTATTTTTCAGAAAAGTTTTTAAGCTTTTTTTCTTGTTCCTTTTTTTTTTTTTTCTTGCTTTATTTCTCTCTTTAGTGTATTGCATATTGCAGGAATTTTTCAGACTACTCTGATATTGCTGGGCATTTGCTGTAGCCCTCAAAGCAAGAAAATGGCCCTTGCAATGAGGAGGTCTGAACTAAATATCCAGTGAAAACTGTGGAAACTGGACTTGTGCAAGCTTAATATTTTGAAATCAAGTGTCCAAACAAGTTGTTCACCCTTTGGTGATTGGAGCCACCACAATCCCTCATGAATGGAATCATAAGGGCCCCATTACTCTGGGGGTCCCTATTCCTGGCTTGATTATTTATTTCAGCTCTGTAGGGGTAACAGATTACAGAAAGCACAGCAAAAATATTATCTGGATCTCAGCTGATGAATCTGAACTGTTGCATCAATCCAGTGCCAAACCTGCTGATTCCAGAACACAGAGGCATCTGTCCCATCAGGAAAAATGCTGTTACAAGGCTAATTAACTGCAGGACTAATTAGCCAAGGATGAGAATTAGCACAGTTATCCAGCTTTCTGGGTCTCACCTGACTATTTTTACAGCATGGAGCTCTGCCCAGAGTCATATCAGCATGTTCAGAGCTAACTCGAGGCTCTCTAACCTGGCACTGCCTCCCCTGATGGAGACTCACGTTCCTCCCTGATCTTCCTCCCCCCATTTCTCACCCAGCTGCCACTGCCTGCTGCAATTACTTGAACACCTCCAGCAGTATTTTTCAGGATAAAGCTTAAAAAATGGCTCCTCATGGCAGGAAACTGTCAATGCTGGAAATATTGTTGATGTGGTTACGAAGTTCCTATACTGGAAACAACCTCTGTTAAATCTGCTTCTACTTAAAAAAATTCAAAAGATGTTTTTCTGGGCAGGATTTCATTATGGGCAAACTTTCCTGTTCCTCCTGTTTTGAGAATGTTTGTGGTATTGTAAATACTTAAATATTGAGCATCAGTATCATGATAACTGAAGTCAGCAGCACTACACAGTGTCCCGCAGGCAAAGAGGTTGACAGACTGGAGCTCACACTTCTCTGAGCTCAGAGCAACTGAGAATTAGTTTCACATTAGCATCACAACAGCTTTGCTTTTTCCACCTGTGCAAGGCACTGATTACCCTTTCAGTGCTTGCTGAAGACACCTGTGCAGCAGATAACTTTGCCGCAAGGGTTGAGGGGAGTTAAAAGATAAACTAGTGCTTGAGAGCAGTGTGCTGTCAAGGAATCCTACTGTCAGTTTGCCATGCAGAAACCCTTTTTCATGAAACTCAGAAAACCAGTTTAATTCTAAAAGTGTTTGTGAAAGCTCACTAAAGGGCTTTCACAGCTGGAGTGAACACCCACACCTCTCATCCCAATATAAGAAAACCTACAAAACAATGGGAGCAAAAAGTAAACAATTCAAATTGGACCATGGGGGTAACCAGAGGCAATTTGTGAGTGTTTCACAGCCAGAAGTGTGTCATTAACACACCTCTCACTATAGCATGGGCCATGGGAAAGATTTACTAGCAGCGGGGGGGATATCCATATAAAATGAAGAAAGACTTTTTTTTTTCTGCAGTTTTCAGAAAAATATGGATGTAATTAATGTAAAATAAGACATAAGTTCTACTACATCAGGCAAATCTGTGAGCAATGCAGTGGAGACAGTCTTGTAATCTCCAGTACACTAAGACACGTCAAGTGAACACTTTATATTACATCTATATGGTGAAGGAAGAAATAAAAGGAGGTAACAGAGCAAAAGC
The DNA here is from genome assembly GCA_013397815.1 of Aleadryas rufinucha. Lineage (NCBI taxonomy): Eukaryota > Metazoa > Chordata > Aves > Passeriformes > Aleadryas > Aleadryas rufinucha. The sequence goes on from VZTH01014114.1 coordinate 24,146, forward strand.
GGAAAGCAGCTGTTTCCAAAGAAATATGTCTGATAGATAGAGCTCTGTCTGTAAACCAAAGGAGGATCTGACTCCCATCTAATTAATGTGTTCAGTGAAATATTCTACAGTAATGCAATATTTCATTCATATAACACATAATAACTTAATCTCTAAGAGGTAGCAGAGAAAGTTCTGTCTCCTACTTGCATTTTGGCAATAGTCAGGCAACTTGCTGTGCCATGAAGTGAATGGGGAAACTTGGGTTGCTTTTCTGCTCAGGGTTTTTGCATAATAAATTTTGTCAGTGCCACTGAGGATGCTAAATTGACTAAAGACTACCAAAAAATGAATATCTGCCTATATGGCAATCATAGAATCATAGAGTATTTTAGGTTGGAAAATATCTTTGCGGTCAACCCAGCGCTGCCAAGTCCCCCACTAACCCATGTCCGTAAGTGCCACATCTATGTGCCTTTTATATACCTCCAGGGATGGTGGCTGCTTCCCTTGGCAGCCTGTCCTTGACCCCTTCACTAAACCAGCAGAACTTTGGTACAGGCTCCAAGGAGCTCCTCTAGTTTCTATCTGCTCTCTGAAAACCCACAAAAGAGCTGAGTGACACAGTGAGATGCACACCAGCTTGTAACACCAATCATGTGACTAACACATGAATAGTGGGTGGCTTTCCTTAAAAAGGAACAAAGAAAGTTGTGGGTACAAGGAACATTGTACCTTTCCCACCACATGTAATTTGACTGTGAGTCAGCTGCATTCCACAAAGAGGACAAAGTGAGTTTTCTTTGACCTCTCCCAGCTAAGCATCCTGGCTGCAAAACTGTGATCTCCCCTTGAGCTGGAATGACTCTGAAGTCAGAGAGACCTTTTTACCACTGGCAGACCATTGGTAATTGACTGATACTGTGTATAACCCTGCAGTTTGACAACTTTGTGTTGTCTGAGGACACCTTGACCACTGATA